>JABCKC010001170.1:0-35813 GCA_013186395.1 Fusarium papillatum | reverse complement strand
TTAAGAAGTATTAATTTAAGTTAAATTAATTATATTTAATTTATAGCTTAATAAGAATTAAATTAATAATATTTAACTTATATCTTTTCTTACCTTAGGATAAGCTAGTTTAAGTAGGGCTAAGTTTTACTAAGTTTTACCGCTTATCTTTTATTATAGTCGTGATATATATGCACTGCTAGGTTACGTAAACTAATGAATACGGGCCTTATTATTAATACATGTGGTGGTTTAAGTCACGGGAAGATATCCGAAGAATAGGCCGCCTATGGCTTTAGGGTATTTATAGTATTAAACGTTTCGCAATTATTAACAATAATCTATTAAATGGAACAAATAAACAACAGGCGGCCAGAAACAATGCCTTTTGGTAGAATGGAGTCAGCAGTCCCATCAGGTTCCAGCTTACAAACACATCAATACTCAACGCATAGAAAATCCAATCCAAATTGCTAATAGATGATGCCTCAATGTTTTAGGCCTCCAAGTCACAAATTACCCTCACAGCTTAGACTAGCTCTCTCCTCTCCTCCTTACTTCATTCAAAGTGAACCTTCTTCTTCCCCTTCCCCTTGTCTTTCTTCTTCTGGCACTCGCCGCAGCGACCCGGTTGCAGAGCATCCCTCATCTGAACTTTCATCGAGCACTGCCCGTAGCGGGACATGTTTCCGGCCTCTTCGCAAGACTCCTGGGTCATCTTTCTCTGCCGTTTGGACTCGCAGTCGGGGCAGACTGTGAACATGATGGTCTTCCAGCACATGGTGACTACCTGGCTGGTGGTGAGTTTGATGGGTTGTAGGTTTCTTGGTTTCGTTCGGTGGTCGGTTCGTAGTTTCGTGGGATGAAGGAAAAGTCAAGGGGAAGGTCGAAATGAAACTAGAGATGGCCATATATAGATGACGCTGACAGTGAGTATTATACTACATCGCTGTGAGTCAAGACTTGAGACAGGTCATTCTTGACCGTGGCGGACATTCAAGGGCAACTTTCAGGTCACCTCACTTAAACAACGGCAACTCACAGCCCAAAATATCGCGATTTTCGAGCTTGCGATCAAGATTTAACAGTTGATCAATGCTGTCCAGGTTGGTAAGTAGGGGCTGGGTATATACATAACCTGACTCCTCCAGAGTGGTATTGCAAAACTCGCATACGCGTCGCTTTGCGACAGTCTCTAATCACCTTCTTCTTGGTAGAGTATCCAACGGAGGCTCTCATAAAAATGACTCTACTGTCCCCGAGGGTCTCGTGGACAGCAGTTCCGATTGCGAATCATGGCCTTCTCCGAGCATATAGGTAAGCAGAAGCCCCGGACTTTGAGAAAGATGGAATCCTTTCTTCTGATCTACAAAGTTCTTGTGCAGGAACGAAGCTACTCTGTGGTTTGGAACACACACGAAGCTACCGATCTAACCAAAACCCAAGCTCGAAAACAGAACAATCCCGCAAAGAGAAGCCAGCAACCAAAATGTGCAACACGGTCGTCTACAAATACCTCTGCGTCCGCTGCAGCTGGCAATACCGCCACGAGACCACCCAAATGATCTGCGATAAAGTACGCGAGGGGGGAGAGCTGCTAGTATATGGCTCCTGTGGAATTGACGAGTTGGTTGAAGTCACCAAGACGAAGGGCCTATGCCTTCCATGCAGAACCAGGAGGCCTAAGAAGAGGGACAGGTACTACTAGATAGTCGGTAGGAGGGTAGGCGCTGCAGCCTAGAAGGCCTCTTTTGGAGACGTCGCTATGTTCGCAAAAGCATAGTGGTGGTCTGGGAGGAGTATCCGTGATGTTGAGGAGATACCGAGCTTTATTTCTTAACAATAATCTCTCTAGGTTCCCATGAGGGTGAGCTACTACATTTCAGACGCAAGCCGTCGTCCTCCGGGTACACGTCAAAGCACTGGGCGTCGCCGGGATAGCGCACGGGGGGTTGTATCGAACCCTTGTGGCGGCGGTTAAGCATGTCGTCCCAGTTCGTCTCGCGGAAGAAGGGGTGCACCGCCGCTGATGTTACCGAGACGACGGGAACGATCGACGGTGAAGAAGACACCCGCGCAGATGCGATCCTCCTTATGATCATGGTAAATTATCTCTATTCTTCAGATATCCCATGTCCAACATCACCATCAGCTCCCCCACGCACGGCCGCACGTTTCGGGTGTCCCACCAATTCAGAGTCAACCACGTTCACTGGGGCCTTATTTCGATTCAGAGAGTAAGGTTTCTACCAGTGATAGCTCTTGAGTGAGCTGTTGTGTGTCGGAAAAAAGGGTATAAAAGGACATGCGGCAAGTCCTACTATGCCCTGGGGGGAAACGGTTCTATGTCTGGGCCCATAAAACGAGAAGAAGAGGGAACAACAACTGATCAAATACTTCCCTAATGGGCTTCAAGCTGCCTCTAATTGTGCTCAACACTACCTGTGGGGAGTGAATGCGTGTGAATGCGTAAAATTAGCAAGTGGTGAACCACGAACCAGCTCCTTCAGGCTGAATGGGAATAACGGCGGACCTACTCCCCCAGACTCTCCGCATTCCCCTCAATCTTCACCCACGATCCTGGACCATTCGGAATAATGTTGCATGAGACTGACCCACAATCCCTAGTTTGGCCTTTCGGCGACCGGGTGAGTAGCTCGCGAGCTTCAAGTCAGGGGGATGAGCTGATGTGCAGTCAACGACTTGGTCAAAGGATTCAACTGGGACCCAATGATCCAATGCCCTTTTCGAGTGAGGCAGCCAGTCATTGACTAACATCCTTGGTTGCTCGCTTATACGAGTAGGTTGACAGGTTCGATTGTGACATGCTGGTGCTGTAGAGAAAGGGAGCTTCACAGGGACGTGGGCCGCGTTGAGCTTTCGCGGCCACCAATGTGACGCGTCTTGCTTGAGTCCATCCCTTTCGGCTCTGTATTTCACTGCTGCTGCAGCGTAAAAGAATATTTGAAGGGCGTGATTCGCCTACATCATCTTGTCTTCTGCTCTTTTAAACGACATCGATAGGCGGATCGGCCAGCTGACATGAGAACACCCGCGGGATAGGGAAGACGCCGCACTGCAGCCGCCAAGCGCCTCTTACTTCCTCCTCTCAATTTATAACTACATCTCTGTCGCCTTGTCTCAATCTGCTAACCAGCTCTTAGACATCCATGGTCCCCATGGCCTCCCTAGCTTCCGGTTCTTCAACCTCGTCCGTCTCCGAGCCGTCGAGAGTTTGGCAAATACCCCATCCCGAGCGGCCTGATGGGCGCGCCGTACATCAACGACACACCGTCTTCCCACAATCGAGTCAATTGCGTCTACATCAGTGAGAGTCCCTGCGAAAGGCCTGGGACTATGAGGGCCTCGTCATTAGCGACTGGTATAGAAGCTAAAGCACATCCGAGTCCCTTAATACCGGCATGAACTTTGAGATGTCAGGTCCAACCCGGTGGCGAGAAGAGCTCCTCGAGGCGGTGGTTGGATGTCGAAAGGGTGCCATAGCCACGGTCAACACCATAGTCAAGGGGGTTTTGTGCGTAGGTGGCTTGTCAAGTCGAGCCTGAGATCAAGGAAGCCACACTTGGCTTACTGGGCCATAAGACGCCAGAAATCCGCACCGTGGTCCGAAAGTTGCAGAGTACATTGTCGTCCTGATGATCGACAAGAGTGTTCTTCCTCTCAAAGCTAACTGCAAGACGACATATGTCATTCCCTTGATCGGAGAAATAGCAAAAACATCGGGCTCTATTCTATGGACGCGGAAGCTTCCAGGGCGCTCCGATAAGTTGATTGAGAGGGCCATTGACTCTTTATTGCTACAGTTATGATAAGCCATCAGCTGCAGCAGGGCCATTCACTCAAACTTCAATACGGCAGGTATCTCTTTCCCGTGGTGAAAATCTCACAACCACTCTAGGTAAAGAAATGCCCACAGATTGTCATTACGCAGGGCGGCACGCCCGCATCAAGGGCGCCGAGGTTGTGCAAATCTACGTGGCCGGCCCGGGGGGGTGGCAGCCACTGGCCTAAGAAGGATGTTAAGGCATTTGCAAAGACAGGATCTGAGCCTGACGAGAAATGTCTAGGGAAGCTACAACTAGACAAGTACGCTCTGTCGTATTGGTCCCATGGAAGTGATCAGTGGGCTACCGAGGCGGGGCGGGTTTGTCGTTGTTGTTGGTAAGAGTTCGAACCTCAAAGATGAAGCCATGAAGGGTTCGTTTAATCTGACCAAACTCTCTTACGGTCGGGGCTGTAGGATAGTCAGGTGGATGACTTCCATTCACGGATTTATATTTCACTCAGCCTTCCATTGTTATCACGTCCATCATACGCAAATATTTGCTAGGCTACGTACCAAGTGAGATCTGCTCTTCATCATGACTCGTATTCTCTAATGATTCTCTACCAACGACATCACCGTCATCCTCTAAAGGAACCAATCCCAGATGAAACATGCCAGAGGAGCGCTTCTTCTAACCCTCAGCTCCCCTCAACCACTCCATCGCCGGGCACCAAACCAATAACAACATTTACGCACCGAATCCGTAAACCTAGGGACATAGCGGCTACGCTAGTCCCCACTAGGACATCCCTGTCCAGGCCAAACAGCCCTCCTCATGTAACAGGACAACGGGCTCCCCTGGACGTCATGTTTGTGTTTTCACATCAGAAGCCTCTCTTCTCCCTTCATCTCGCCTTTCTCTGTGCCGAGCCTTCCGATGGGAAGTTGCATGACAAAGTGGAAGTTCCCCGCCAGTCCGACTTGCACCGCCAACCCTTCCTCTTACACGCCTCTTCCATCATATCCGAGTTTATACGAGATGCGTAAATCCCACAAAAAGTCCCGTCTAGGCTGTCAAACATGCAAGAAGAGGAAGATAAAGGTAAGCAGTATCCATATTCTCATGACATGCCCCTTGCTGATCTGCCGGGTTCCTCTAGTGCGATGAGGTCAAGCCCGAGTGTGGAAACTGCCTTCGATTCGGCGTCTCCTGCGACTTTTCTCCCATCCCTTCACATGTCCTTCGTCCTTCTCCAGCTACGAGCTCAGGGCCAGGCCGTCGTGGCCGTCCTCGATCCGACTGGGCCTCGTGGGCCGAACAAATCCGACTCTCCTCGAACGCATCGACCTCAGGGGGTCTCCAAGGCACCAACGGATGCCTCAATGTTTCCGACATGGAGCTCTTCCACAACTACATGACCACGACGGCCAACACATTACACGCTGGTGACCATCGCGAGCGCGGCTTGTGGTGCGAAGGAGTACCCCGACTAGGCTTTCAGCACCCCTGCGTGTTGGCCTTTCTGCTATCTCTGTCTTCATATCACATGGCCAGATCGAGGCCACCGGAGGCGCGCAAGTACCTTGATCTCGCAGAACAGCACCTGGGAACGGCTCTACAAACGGCAACTATACTCCTGGGTCACATCAACCACGAGAACAGCCCCGCCGCCTATATAATATCCATTCTCATCTGTTTCATTGGATTCGCCAAGGGCCCAACTCCGGGTAACTTGCTTCTAATCTCAGAAGATCAACAAGTTCCATACCTGAATCTACTACGAGGCGTCCGGCTGGTAATATCAAGTGTGGGATGGACATCGATATTCTCAGGTGCTCTTGCTGAATACCACCCCAAGCCCAGCGTGGAAAGAGAAGCATTTCCCCTCGACCCTACGCTACTTGAACCAGGTATTGAAGACTGGAGGGCATCGCTCAATGACGTGTCGGACCTAATCACAGTCTTCACTGAAGATGGTATTGCAGATTCATACAGACACGAAGTGAAAGTCCTAACGGAATGCTGCGAGAAGATATTTGGAAAGGGACAAAACGCGACGTTGGGCGTTGTGGGCAAGTTGGAGGTGGTTATGATGTGGATATACCAAGTAGACGATGTCTACGTCGAGGGCCTGACAAGGAAAGATCCTATTGCCATGTTGATACTGGGCCACTTTTGTGTCCTACTGCGCACGGTAGAGAGATATTGGTTTACGCAGGGCTGGGCCTCCCACATCATGAACGAGATACTGGCTATCTCGGAGAGGAGTCGCAAGTGGCTGACTTGGCCTCTCGCTTACCTCTCAGGGCAGAGTCCGTTGCTTAACATGTCACAGATTTAATGAATACCATTCGGCGCAGAACTGGGAGTGGTATCCTTGTGATATCCGCTGTGTATACTTTTGACCGTAGACAGGGGGTAGACCAAGTACACCGAACGACAGCTTCAAGGCTTACTGCTTTCTTTCAGCACTGGACCAAACACACCCATCTTGCTTGCAAATTACCATTGTTTAAGTGCGTTTACATGATCCACTGTCGTGACTCAGTAGACCGGGAAGGCTTTTCCCTACTTGAGCTTTTAATCACTAGCCAACATAGGTAGATAAAGTAAGAGGTGCATTCGAAAGCCAAGTCTTAAGTCACCCAGCTGCTAAGTACCTTGTTCAGTCCCTCTCGATGAACACAACTCTTGAACGCAAAACTCTCTGCCAACTCCTCCAGCTCCTGCTCACTCTTTCCCCCAAACAACTCTGCAAACTCCCCACACAGCGAAGAAGCCAGGAAGGTCTGCAGAATGTTTCGGATGACATGGGCTCTGGTATTCCAGTTTGAAGGATACGTCTTGGTCGCTGCAGGCGAAACCTTGTCAATCCACGCAACCAGTGGATCAATGGGGTTATCGACCTCTGATGGACAGGCAGTGGCGCTATCTACTTGAAGGTGCTTCTTTCGTTCAATGAACGACTTGGTGAGTTTACCCCAAGGACAGTCTGGAGACGTGTGCATCATGTCCATGATTCCAACACCCTTGTAGGTCCAAAGCGCTCAGGAGATACGAGCCTCCTCGTAGACGCAAAGTTGTTCACCAAGGAGTTGGTATCTTTCCTCATTCTTCTCGTCTGCTTCAGGCCCCTGAGTCTCATACACAGCCGTCAAAAAGTTCTCCATGCTAAAAGATGGTACATAGTTAGCTTCCAACTGGTATGGTCATGCATTACTCTACTTAATTAGCTAGTAAGGGTAACTTACTTGAGCCATCCTCCCAGTGAGGTGCCTCGCAAGACGACCGCGTTGCCATCTTGGTCAACAATCTCGCTGCCCCTGACTTTTAGATACCCCGAGGACATGGCTTTACAATAGTAAGGCTATCGTGTTGCTAGTAACTGAGGCGTTAGACCTAGAGTTGTGTGTAGCCATACCTACACTCTCTAAGCTTTTATCACCGAAGGGCAAGTCCATTCAACATGGTAGCCCCAACCCAGATTCGTACTCGTCGTCTCGGACACCATTCACCCGAACCGTACGCTTTTGAATGGTTGATACACGGTTAAATCATTGTGCGGGGGCTCGAATCGTGTGATGACAACCAAGGGAGGCTCCGGCAGTCTGGCCTGTGAACGTGGAGAAGTGACGCCAAGCGCCTACGGTCTACGGTGCTTTTACCCGGAGGGATTGGAGTAACTTACCGGCAATCTAGTAATTAGTCTTCTAGGATATCCTCAGCCAAGCAGCTCGACATCTCTCGTGTCATTCTTGACCGAGAAGCGGAACTAGGCCGGGGATGCAGTCCGGGGGACCAACAACGGCTGACTCGGGCTCGCGGGGAGGCGGAGTCGTCAGCTCCATCCATATGGGGCAGTTGTAAGCACTTGGTGATCAAGGAATAATCCGAAAGCGATCGAACCAGGGAAGTTGGCGTCCTTTGGTTGAGGCTTTTGGGTTCGCGGCGAGGCATCGACAAGCTCGACGTATTCCAGCTTCAACATAGGTAGCTTACCGCCCTAATTACTATAGAGCCCTAACTTTAACATCATAATCAGCGATTCAACTCATGAGATTTGCGGAAGGACATTATCGTAGATTATTCCTAACTGCCGGGCTAGCCTCGGATTCTATGCGTAAAACCATACCGATTAGGGGGAAGTTTGTGTTGAACCAATCGGATAGAATACGCCAACGAAGGCCCATGGCAACTAGACTCATCCGAGTCCGGTCCCCAATTCCCTTCAACTCCACATGGGGCAGGTCTTTCCCCTCTCCCTGGGACCATATGGGGCATCCCCTTCCCCCGTCCTCCATACATACGGGGTACCCGGGGACCCCATACCCCAGATTCTCTTCCCCGGAGATAGCGTGTCTATTAGCTTGAACTTAGCCCTTGAGATGGTGCCACCAGTGAGGGAATCGACGAATGTTTCCTTAGCACCGCTCGTCGTTCTCCCGAGCTTCGTTGGGCACGAGCGTGGCTTGGGCCAGCTGATGGACACCCAGGCTGTTTGACTTGTCGATAGGAAGCCAACACAGTTGTCTCGGTTGAACAAATACCGAACAAGTCCTCTGGTTGGATAGTCTCGGGTTGTAGTCCATGCCCATGTCCTTGAAGTCTCGTGATTGAACCAGGACACTGGGTCATGACAGTGATTTCCGTAGACGCGGAATGTACAGTCCCAAGACTGGGTTCCGGTCTAGACCTTCTCCGTGACGAACTACCGGTACCAACCATGCATCAGAGGCTGATGTACCCCATGTCAATCCTCGGTACAACTCTACGTTTTGAGGCAGTGGAGAGACATAGCCTTTGAACCATGGTAAGACTAAAACCCTGGTGCTTGGGCCTTGGTATAGCTCAACTACTATAAAGTCTCTGCATATCCCTTCTGCCGATCCTTCCCATCTCATCCTGAATAGCCTCTCTCAACAACAACTGGTCTCCTAATTCCATCTTCACTTTGACTCTGCTCATCAGAGCACTACCTAACCATGGCTCTCACCGAGAAAGACTTGGCTCATCAGCCCGAGGTGGCCGAGCATCAAGAAGTCGCCGACGAAGCCGCCCACCCCCCCAAGGACCTTAGCTCCGAGGCGGCTGCCAGAGGTCAGGGAGTCAGCGGCTACGAAGGGCTGACGCCATGGCAGACTATCATGAAGTTCAAGATGAACTGTCTCATCTGCACGGCCATGACCATCAGCGCCGCAACGGATGGTTACCAGATTGGGTACGCACACCGTGATCCCCTCTACACGACTGCCAACTAACGCGAGAGATACAGACTCATAGGAAACATCATCGCCAACGCGGGCTTCATTGCCCAGTTTGGAACCCAGCACACAGATGACGGTGGCGTCGTTCTCGCCTCTTCAGTTCTCAGCGTCTGGGCCTCTCTCGGATCTGTCGGCCAGATCATCGGAATGGTCACACTACCCTTCATAACCGACAGATTCGGCAGAAAGATATCCATGTACTGGTACTGGCTCCTCCTCGCCATCAGCGTAGCCATCGAGTGTTTCGCCAAAACATGGGGCGTTTGGACAGTTGCCAAGGTCTTTGGAGGTATCGGCGTCGGTTGTCTGCAGTCCACTATCCCAGCGTACATCTCAGAAGTGGCACCCGTCAGAGTTCGAGGCATGTTCCTCATGGCGTACAGCTTATGGTGGATTCTAGGACAGTTTTTCGCCCCCGTTGCCCTCCAGGTAATGCTTGAGAAGGATCCGAATGATTACTTGACACCAGTTTATACCCAATGGTCCCAGATTGGTCTCATGCTCATCATTTATATCTTGGTCCCAGAGTCCCCAGCTTGGCTCGCTACCAAGGGCAAGGTCGAACAGGCCAAGAAGTCCCTCAACACCATCTACCGGGGCGTTGATGGTTTTGACGTCGATCATCAGTACAATCTTTTGCTCATCAACATCGAACACGAACGGGAGATTGCCGCCGAGCAGAACCGGGAGAAGTGGTACGCCATCTTCAGAGGCAGAGATGGACTGAGAACAGTCATCTCCTGCTGGACTCTGATGGCGCAGCAGTTCATTGGCCTCGGCATCTTCTTTGGTTATGCAACCTACTTCTTCCAGCAGGCTGGTTTGAAGGACCCTTTCAAGATCACCTGCATCACATCTGGTATCAACATTTTCTTCTCGATCGTCGTCATTGCCGTGTCAGATGTCATTGGCCGTCGATGGCTCGCGAACGTAGGAACAACTATCTGCTGGGTATGCTGCGTCGTGGTTGGCATTTTGGGTGTCGTGCCACAGGTCAAGGCGACAAACTACGTCTTTGTTCTCTTTGCCTGTATCTGGAGTAAGTCAACGCAACCAAGTTAAGTAGAATGGATAGCTAACCCCATTCAGATATCGGCCTCGTGGCTAACGGAGCTACTGGTTGGGGCTTCATCGGTGAGATTTCCTCGCAACGTCTTCGACCTTATACAGCTGGATTCGCGGCAGCCTCGACATGTGTCGTCGGAGTCGTCATGGGCATTCTGATTCCCTACATGGTGAATGCGCATGAGTGGAACTGGGGCCTCAAGACCAGCTGGTTGTTTGCCGGTCTGGGCGCTCCCTTTACTCTCGCCATGTGGTTCCTTATCCCCGAGACGGCTGGGTACGTTTTCAATGTCTGGTGATATTTATTGAAAGAAGCTAACCGGTAACTTAGTCGCTCCGCTGCTGAACTTGATGAACTCTTTGAGAGAAAGATCAAGCCGTGGCGCTTCCACAAGACTGTCACTGCGACCCAACGCATGGTTGAGGTGAACAAGGGGGAGAGGGAGTAGGATTGGTATAGTCCAGGTTGGTTGGAGGCCTTGGATGAGTAGCAGAAGCCAACTTGACTGATAATCCCAGGCTCTGGTTATACTTATCTCGAATGTTGTTTGTCCTAGTTAGTACGGAATAGTTATGTGTACAATCTATGTTAGCGTGTACAATCTATGTTAGCAGGTACCTTCTGGTCCCTGTATCCTTTCACTCAAGTTCAATAACACTATCGGTCCATCCCGGCTCACCATTCGAGCCGAGAACCGTCCATGCAGCCTCTATAAATTGCGTGATCGACGCTAGTATAAATCCATCTCAAAACCGATCAAATTCACCAGAAATGTGACAAAGCAATTCTAAACCGAGATTCAAATCCGTCAAATGAATCCATTCCCGAAGCACTTGGCCATACAAAAAAAGCAAACGTTCAACGCCCTCCGGCTTTTCCCCCGAATCGGACTTTTGACAAAAAACGCCGAACATGTCCAACCGGAACTTGAATAACGTCATTCGTCAGATGAGACTTTTGCGGGGCTTTGAGTTGACTACATAAACTGGCCAAGACCCCCAAAGCCGATGCGGAGCGGCTATCGGGAATCGGGAACTGGCAGGCATCATCTGATCTGATAACCAGGACGACATCCGTCTCGAGTTTACGATTCTGCATCACAACTCGCTTTCAAGATGGCGGCAGACAAGGCTTCACTTCCTATTGTTGACTTTGCTCGGTTGAGAGACCCGGCTACAAAGCAGGAAGAGCTCAAGACTCTCCAACATGCTCTATTCGGCATCGGATTCTTGTATCTGATCAACACCGAGGTTGCCGTAAGTACATCGGATGACATTCCGATGACCTTCGACTAACATTATCAACTACAGAACACTGTCAAAGATGTCTACAAGATGCTACCCGGGCTCTTCGCCCTCCCAAGTGAGAAAAAAGAGGCTGTAGCTATGGTCAAGTCCCCCGCTTTCGTCGGATACACGAAGCTTGGGGCAGAGACAACAGCGGGTGCTACAGACATGAGAGAGGTTTGCACAATGGCCCCTAAGCGTCTCAACTCATGCTTATGATCTTTGCAGCAATTCGACTTTGGAACTGTGAATGAAGAGATCTGGAAGGAGGGACAACCCCAGTGGCGTCGGATGGAGGGTCCGAGTGAAGTAAGTCAATTATTCAATTCGAGGCGTCTTCATGACTAACACTATCATCAGTTCCCCGACTACCCAGGCTGTGAAGCCCTTCTCCGACGCTACCTATCAGAAATGACAGACCTATCAAACGAATTCCTAGGCTACGTCGGAGAGTCTCTTTCACTTCCCAGCGACGTCTTCGACCCATTCAAGCACATCATGCATCGTCTCAAGCTGGTCAAGTATCCCCAGTGTCCCCCTGGCTCAGTTGGAGTTGGTCCTCACAAGGATTCGGCCGGCCTCTTCACTTTCCTCTCTCAAGATGCAGTCGGAGGCCTTCAGGTCCTCAGCAAGGAGGGAGAGTGGATCGAAGCCCCTCCGATTGAGGGAAGTTTCATCATCAATGTGCAGCAAGGATTCGAGGCCATCACTGGAGGAGTCTGCCCTGCTACGACACACAGAGTGATCGTATGTTCACTGCATCATTGCTGTATCCATTTTCTAACTTGCGACAGGCGCCCACCAGCACAACACGCTACAGCGTTCCCTTCTTCCAAGGCATCAACCCCAGCCTGACCTTGGATCAGCTCAAGAGCGTAGCCGCCCATATTGTATCCAAGGTGCCGGTCTCGGATGATGCCAAGAAGAGAGCTGTCGACGTACCAAGCGAATATCTCTCGCCTCTATTCTCTTGTGTGAGTATCCTCAGATACCCACGTGGAGTCAATGGCAGTGCTAACATCTGCCTATAGCTTGGAGAAGCCTATCTTCGCAATCGGGTCATCAGTCACCCCGATGTTGGGCAAAAATGGTATCCTGATTTATACACCAAGTACAGTCAGCAAAAGCTTGTATGATAGGAAAACTTGTTTTCAATGTGAAATAGTATGAACTTTTATCAAACATCCGAGGTTTGAGTTTTGATTGCCTTCTCACCATGGACCACACAATGACGCGGCATCATCTCAAATGTTGGTGCATCAATCAAGCCGTAGATGTCTGCCTGGTGTTAGTGGTCAGTTACGAATACGAGGCTGTGAAGTGCGTTCGATTACTTCCAAATTGAGTTAGCCCAGGCAGCTGACGACAGTACACTTCCCTTGGCCCTCAGACAACTCGAACTTTGACATTCTATCTTTCCTTTTGAAAGGTAATTTCCTCATGAAGACTGTTGAATCTGGGAGAATGAAGCGTGCTGTCGGACCGCTAGACAAGCGCAAGAGGGTCACGCGATGTCAGTCGTGCGTAAAGAGGCGCATCAAGGTATGGATGGATTCTCAACTCTGATGCGCCAATAACATGAAGTTAATACATTACAATAGTGCCAAGGCGGCTTTCCATGCGAATACTGCGTCCGTACTAAAAAGCATTGTCTTGCCCAACTTCCTGCGCCGAAACCTAGACATGAATTTATCGCCATGACGCCAATCAAGACGCCTCTACCAATGATCCAGTTACCCACGCAGGTTTCTAGAAGCCCCGAAAGTATCTACTCGGATCACTTTGCATTATTCATGAAGCATTGCGAGTTCACAAAAGGCTTTGGAGATGTCAGTTCCGACCTCGTCTCACTCATCCACACATGCCCACCACTCCAACAAGCGACGGTGGCAATCGGCGCACTCGAGGCCAGCAGAAGAGGATGTAGAAGTACATCATCTGGTCTTGAATCTCCCCAACATCTTGCTTTCAAATCATACAATAGGTCGATCCAAGCTCTTCAAGGGCAACTACAGTCACCAGAGGCCTTGCAATCCGAAGGTGTACTTTGGTGTACGTTTCTTCTAGGGCTATTCGAGGTAGGATCCGACTATCCTCGGAATTCGGTTTGAAAACTCTAATTGGTTACCAGTTAATGTCCGAAACATCTGGGGAGAGGTGGATCAAGCATATGCTGTATGGCACATGTAGGATATTCCAGTCGAAAGACCCAGGAAACCTTGAACCCCTCAGCGAGAGGCTCTTTGAGGCCTTCAGCCTTCTGGAAGCCAGCAGGGCCATCATCTATGGTGAATCTACTTTCTTGTTCCAGGATTCATGGATGAAGCGTAAGAAAAGTCCAGCAACAGATTCAATGGAAACTGTGCTCGAATTTCTAGTCCGGATTTCTACTTGGAGCAAAAGGTAAAAACTCTACAGACTCATTTCTAACCCGGTATCTAACCATCGAGTAGCTTCTTTTACCATCTTGAGGCCATTCCCAGTCATCTCCGCGCCAACAATCCTGCGGTACAACTCCTCACTCTTCAAGCCATGTACTTTCACGCAAACCTAGAATCTTGGCTTGAACAAGCATCTGCACATCCAAATCCTCTGGATCCATATTTCAAGTTAGCAATGACTAATTGCCATGCTCTTGTGCTGTTTCTCTGCAAAAGCTTCACCTATTACTCCTGCTGGGGAGAAAGGAATGTCCCCCGGTTGACAGGGGAAAAGATGACTGCACACGTTGACACCATAACGGATTTGTCAGAGTTCATCCTCGCAAATTCAACAATTCCAGGACTGCTGCTTTTGTTTCCACTACGGATGGCTGGATCAAATGCGACCGAGTTAAAACAGAGAGAGCGGGCATCTAAATTGCTCGCTCGGGTGTCTCAAAAGGGCTTCATCATCTCAGAGAGGATACAGGTGGATTTGCAGGAGCTTTGGGAGTATGAGAATAAAACACCGGTCTAGTAACTATCAACAAGTCTAGAAGAGAAATGAAAGGAAGGATCCGAGGCATATTTTGAGGTCAATCCCATCGATTAGGAGATCCAGCCACATTGGCTTACGGTTACTCCTTGGCTTGGGTGTTGAAGAACTCGTTGATAACTCGCGTTCGCAAGCCAGGCGAGAAATAGTCGTAGCCAACCACAACATGGCAATTGTCAACGTAGACGGTAACGGGAATGGCGTTTTGGTACATGAGGCTCCACTAAGAAGACAATTATCAGTCCCGTATCGGCTCGAGAAATCACCACGAGGGTCTTACCGCTGCAACGGGGTCTCTGACAAACCTCCTCTGTACCAGGCCTTCAAAGACGGCTCCACCCTTGACGAGAATGTCTTTTTGAAAGATGGGGAAATTGGAATTGACGTATCCCCTCCAAACTTCTGGTTTGTTAGACCCAGGAGTGTAAGTAGTCAAGGTGTTATCAACGAGGCCGGACTTGGTGACATTGTCATAGTTAAACAAAGACGAGGCGAGTTTGCCATCAAAGGCTTCATCAGCACGAACGAAGCCCTTCGAAGGAGAGTTGTCAATAAACCCAGTCGTGATGTGCGACAGGTTTTCATTCCTATGGGCTTCGGTCAGCGTAGAAGGGAAGTTTCGGAAGGGTAGAGTACCATTTGTGTTGGACAAAGTTGGTCTTGAACTCGGGTTTGACAAGCGGCGGCTCCGGCTGTATAAAGCCGGAAGAGAATTCTATCATGGAAGAAGGAAATGGAGAACAGCGAAGTGAAGAAGCCGCCATGACCGTGGCTGAAGCGGCTAGAGCAGTGAAGAGCTGGGAGAAGCGCATGGTTGTGTTTGATGAAGAGGCTTGAGAAAGCAGCGGATGATGTTTGTGCTGGGCTTCATACGAGGCTTCACGGGCGCCTTTTATTCCTCCAATCTCCTTGGTGCGCTCAATAGATGCCTTTTCGGGATATTGCAGTGACCTCAAAGGATGGTTCGTTTGCTGTCAATCAAAGTGGCTGTGTAGATCAACCATCGCCCACTATTTTCCAAGTCGGGAAGCAATTGAACGCATCTAACCACAGTTCAACGTGTACATAATTAAACGCAACACAGTAACGTCAAACCCGGAAATAAACGAGGAGCCATTACGTGGATTTGAATTCGAGATGACGCGGCATAATTCATATGCCTATGCCAGGGCTTTCAACCTAATGTCAAAATAATGAGGAGTTGATGGTGATTTCAACCAGCATAAACTTCAAGGAGCTCAGATCATGTACCAATAATACAGATACAATGTCCTTAACTTAGTGGTGTCCATTTTGCAACTGATCGGCCCTGGTAGTAGTGTGCAGCAATTCGGGCCGCTCTTCCTCGACATGATCAACTCCGTTGCGGTTGCCAACGATGGCTCAGCAGTGACACTGAGTACGGCATTGGCCGGCTGAAGCGAGATATGGCTTCTCGAACAATTCAAATGATCTTTTAAAGGAAGGTCACATCTACAGCAGAGCTCGTCATGCGGCAATGTCGAGCGTTGTGTCCCAGCTCTGGAGTCTATCCAGAGTTCCATCTCCCCGAATCATCACCATACCAAAATCAGGAGCACTCCCGAACGGATCTTATCAATTCATCAAAACCATTCTTCATCATTTTGTTCACATCCTTCGCCAGAGGACCCACTCCTTGGACACGCCTCAACCCACGCCAACATGTGCCTCACCGAAAACACCTACTGGGCCTGTCACCGCTGCGGACAAGACATAAGCGACCCAACAGAGCCCCCCGTCATGTATTGCTTCCGCTCCCTGATAAATCAAAAGTGCTCCCACGTCGTCACCAACGTCATCGTCGTCTGCGACCCTGCCCTATGCCTCTACTGCGGCTTCCACAGGCACGAAAAGTACGACGAGGTCGAGGATCGGGTACGGGGAATGTCGGTGGGACAGGGGTTTCTTGGATCTCAACGTATGAAATTCTACTGGGGAGTTGATCCGGCTATGGCGTGGGAGTCATTTAAGCAGTTAGAGAAGAAACGTCTTGCCTATGGTGAGTGGCCGAAGAACAGTTTTCTCGAGACGAGTATCACTATGGGCTTACCAGTAACGCAGCGGATAAAGTAAAGCTCCCATGGCTGTCATGACGATAGCATAGGAGCACGTACCGGGCCTCGTGAGGAGGCTTTTTGACGTGGCAGTGGCAGCCAACGCCAGCGACTGAGAATTGGGTTAAACCAGGACGTTGGGGCGAACAAAACTCTCTCAAACGGAATGAGCATCACACAGGTAGAATTACTTGTGTAGTAATCAACTGTTTTGTTGTCATTGTTCCTGACCTGAACGAGCCGAGCCCTTACCAAAAAAACCGACGAGAGTAAACGCTTCTGAACGAGGAAGGTGAAGATCAGAAGGTGCATCGAGACGCCGTCAACTCGCCTACATTTCATTCTCTTGGAGATGTCACTTCCACCAGACAAATCATCATTCATCAAAGGCAGCGTCGCGTTCACGTTCCATTGCCCTCACCATTACACCAGTATCACTGACCCTTTCACTCTCACACCTTGTTGCGCAATTCACAGCGTCATTCCAGCAAAACATTCATTTTCACATCTCGTCAATCAAGATGTGCATCACAACGTACACCCGGACCCTCTGCAACACCTGCGGTTTCATGATCAGCTACGACTTCAACATCAGGGAATGTTCCTCGAAGAATTCCAGAGTATGCCGAGACCAGCAGAATTATCCGCTCGTCCGTAATACAAAGGTTCCCTACTCTTCTTGCAAGAAATGCATGGCTATCACTTCTTCGCGCAACGAGAGGATTGTGTGTGACGTCTGAGTGGTCTTTGGAACTGCACAGTCTCGGATCCCGGTGGTAAGTTAGAGATGAACTACCCTAGCCAGTGACTAACTGAAGACCTAGATACGAGATGCAGTGTGCAGAAGCACAGGAACATGGTCCCAGCCAGGATTGACGGACCGGCGTGGTAGCGTCCATCATAGAACACATTCACCTCTCCATAAGGTTGATGTCAGAATATAACGGATTTCGTCATCAGCATAGTGATTGAAAGACGAGATAACATTTACATATCAGACGTGATCAGTGAGATGCAGGTTGTGGAGGGCAGGTGACTTCGTCCCTGGTTTGAGTTGTGATATTGTGCACACAATTATATGCGACACCAGCAAATAACGATCGCCATGCGTTTAGTTCATCACATCCAACGCTGAGCCCAGATTTCCAAATTTCAGTCGCTGTTATCCATCAACACTTAATATCCCCTCCAGCCCCAGTGAACTAGATGCTTTACCTTCCACATCCACTCACCTACTAACACGCACCCCAAAACACCCACACATCACATCCAAATCCCCTTGTAGACCATCAATATGTGTATGGCTTTCTTTACCCGGTATATCTGCGAAGCTTGCAACCATTTAATACGGGTACACTCTCGGGAGGTCGAGTGTTTGAACCAGAAGAAGAACTGCATCTGGGAGACATTAAGGATAGAGACCAAGGTGAAGGCCAAAGACTGCCCCAAGTGAATCAGAAATAAGAAGAAGAAAGACGAGTATGCGGATGAGTAGATAGGTACAAGGTTGGATCACTCTCGCTCATGGGTAGCCTAGTAACTGAAGTATTCCTTACATCCTGGCGGTGTGACAGTGAAACAATGCTCATATACGTGATACAACCAGTTCGCACTCGAAGGATCTTCTCGTGCAACTTCAGATAAGCAGTGATTACTACCTTTCTGGGAATATTTGTAGCCTCGAAAATCTCTTCAAGCAATGCATCCAAAACCCAGGCAAACTTGACACTCACCTCTACAAGAAGATTTGCAAGCAATCCCCCCCAAACAATACTCGATATTAAAAAACACGCTACTTCTGTGCAAGTCGAAATGTGCAAATTCGTCAGCACCGGCTACCTCTGTAGGGAATGCTCCTACCTGATCAAGATGCCGTACACCGAGGAGAAATGCGAACACGTTCTTCAAAAGAGACCTGGGGTCTGTCAATATAATGCTAAGCACGAGACGGTATACGTTCACGAAGATGAGTGTCCAGAGTGCAGGAGGAAAAAGAAGGGCAAGGAGCCGGCCAAGTGACGGAGTTGACGAGAGTGATGAGGGATGCAGTAAAAGTCATTTGAGCGACATGGCGTAATTGTAAGGTAGAATGAGCCTCTACGAACAATTTATCTAGAGTTTGTCACATCAACGGTTTCGCTACATGATGTCTTGTAATTGAGTAGCGCCTGGTACTTGCTAGCCTTGCCCTCTCAGACGATTCCTAGCTTCCGCGAGGTGAAGTAGGAGGATGCCAAACCTTGATCATTTACGATTCCTTCAACCAAAGCTCAACCGTGAACATAGAGCTCATGTCCTACCGCTACCAGACACAGAGAAGCAGTGTCGTCTAGCTAGCGTGTTCCCCAGAAGTGACCGCTGTTTGTTTGCGAGGTGGACGTCCGTAGGCACGAAGTACATAGGCAACAGGATCATGACATTAGACCATTGTTTCCAAGCAATATCTAACCGAGGTGAGATGCAAACAATGTAGCGGCAAAGGTCCACCCGGCCATGCAAGTCGTGTCCATGGTCGACAACAAGAAGAGGCAAGGTGCACGCAGAAGAGAAACGACCGATCGCAATTACACGATCATTAAAAGAAAAAAGAACGAATGCCGCTATACTTGGGTCATATCCAATGGTTCGTTTCACGTCAAACCCCCGAGCGGACTCACCAGCGGCATCGCGGACCGCGGACCGCGGACGTTAATATCGACCCGCGCATCAGCCTCACCACCAACCTTAACCACCAAGCGTCTACGCTAAAGCCTCCGAGCCTCATCTCAGCCCTGCGAATACTGGGGTCGATCTCTTCGGGCTGGTAATTTATCGCGCTTTCTCGGTCATCCGTCGTCACGTCACAATTTCCGAAGCCTCAATGCGCATCCGCGCGACTCAAGATGTGCGGGAGATGATGGATTGCGAGGGGATGTGTATAAAGACACTGGGAAACACTCGTCAATATAGAATCAAGCAAGCAATCAAGCAACATCTTTCATTCTACAGTTTCTTTCCCTCGATTCCTTTGTCACAATGGCGATGCGCAAGATACTCGCCCTCTCCTTCACCTTGGTGTCTCTAGCCTCCTCCAAGACAGTCAGCTATCCCAACAACTCTGCAGATGTCATCCTCGATCGAGCCTTGAACGCTATGGGAGGCGAGGATCTCATCGCGCGCCTTGATGGAGTTACCTATCACTCTCCAAAGTAGACTTCCCTTTCTATCTTGAGGCAGCAGCAGCAGCTAACATGGCCCAGCATCTATCGCTCTCGCAGTCTCATGCAGAGCTACAACATGGACAGAGCCGATACAGCCATGGCTATCTCTGGCGCTCAAAATGTTTCTTTTAGCTTTGACTCGAACGAGTTGACTCAGCGAATTGATCGCATCCTCAAGCCTTCCGGTATGTCCTCCATAACACAAGCTGCTGCAACCAAGACTCACAGATAGACAGAGTATTGGTCTTGGGGATCACCTAGACTCGACGAATTTAACCACTCGCTCGTCGTTCGTGGTGGCAAGGATGGCTTTGCTTGCTATGTTCGCGGCAACAACCAGATTTGGCTGCCTGCCGACCTCACTTCTGGATATACCGATCGTGAGTAATGCATTTCCCGCCTTCTGGCCAGACTCTTATGGTTCATTATAGCTGCCCTCGCCGAGTACCTAGTGCTCCATGGAAACATGCTCTCGCCCAAGCTCTTGCTTCAGGTAAGGTTGTCATCAGCACGGCGAAAAATGCGATATACTGAAGAACCCAGGTCAAGGACCACCGTGGCACCAAGGCCACTGAGGTTGACGTCAACGGAGTCAAGATGCCTGCCGGTACGTGTTTTGTCTTCTCATCCTCGCCATTACTAACCCAGTTTAGTCTACGATCCTGTTCTTGACATCACCGTCATCTTTGACACTCGCACTCATCTCCCCCACATCGTCCGAACCATCGAAGACCACATGATCTACGGCCCTTCAACCAGCGACCTATACCTCAGCGACTACAAGGCCGTCAAAGGCATCAAGTTCCCCCACCTCGTCCAAACCGTCTACAACTCGACCGCCGAGAAGCTCGACGCCACTCTTGAGGACTTTATCATTGAGGAGATCACTGTCAACCCCAAATTCTCGCGCAACTTCTTCCAGGGTCTTCCAGACGGCAAGGGTTTCTTCCCCAAGGCTGCCCCCAAGAAGGTTGAGGGCATCACGCATGCGCGTATCGGCGAGTTTAGCTTGAACGGACTCTGGGCGGGTATTACAAAGTCTACTGTCGATACCATCAAGAGTGAGAAGCATATTCCTGGAATGCCTAACGTCCACTGGATTCTTCTCGACCCGGATCAGCTCGGTGTCAAGCAGTTCATCATCGAGTTTGAGGACCATGTCATTGTTGGAGATGCTCCTCCTCAGCATACCAAGGAGGTGATCAAGTGGATCAAGAAGAACATCAACAAGCCCATCACTCACCTCTGGGTAAGTCTATATTCCAGCCAATGATGGGAACATGCTAACAAGATCAGCCTACTCATCACCACCGCGACCACAGCGGAGGCGCTGCTGACTACGTCAAACTTGGAGCCAAGCTAATCGTCGCCGACGTCTCAGCCAAATACTGGTCCAGTATCCCTGGTGCCGAACTCATCACCTTCAAGTAAGCTTCCCTCATCCATGTCTATACTGCAATGCCCTAACACCAGCCAGCGACACCCACCCATACATCCACAGCGACAGCAAGACCCAAGCCTGGTTCATCTGGGAGGAACAAGCCACTCACTCAATCGACTGGACCTACGCCTTTGTCACCGAAAAATGCCCTTCAAAGCGCTCTTCCGTCGCTGTGCTTGAGGCCGACATCTGGCATCCCGGCATGCCCGATGGACAAAATGATCGCGAGCTGATGAGAGAATGGCTGAACCAGGTGGACAAAGACGGTCTTCCCGAGAGTGCATAGTAAGTATTCCTTGATCCATCATTTCTTTGTCAGATCTAACATGAGCAGTGTTCTTCCAACACACGGTCAAGTTCGCCAGATTAGCGAGCTCATTGAGCACACCGGCTATGTGTATGCACCCAAGAAGATTAGCGATTGGAGAGACGGTGGAGCCATGTGCCAGAAGGCTTAATTATGTACGTCAAAGAACGCATACAAGCGACTCCCGCTGCAGAATGCAAGAGCCGAAAAGGGTCAGAGTTGCATGAGAGGAGTGACAATGGCATCTTCAACCCGTCGGTAGGATGAAAGAGGAGTTTTCATTGGAGGGACGCTTATAGACTTGCTTTTCGTGTAATCTTCTCCTTCATTTCTTTTTATTAGTTATATCGTATATTTAGAATGACCAGCTCCGCCAGAAACTTCAGGCCTCTCAATGTATGAAGCTGTGAACGAACCTCAACAGATGTTAGCGCTCGCATGTCCTGCTAATAAGTTCCCGCTGTTAGCCAAGTCTCCATTATACTTCTTATCTTAGGGTCTTTAATGGTCTTTAACTATCTAGCTCAATACTGGCCAATCGCGACTCTTTGAGGATCGCTCAAAGCAACTACGCCCGAGTTCCAATGGAGGCTCCATCACCTCTTTTTGAGCCGTCACAATAGGTGCTTCTTTGAAGACCATTTAAAGCAAGCCTTTTCATGCAGGTCACGTATTTCTTTCTACACTTGAAGTGAGTCCATTGACAAAAGATCAAGGGGATTTGTTAGTAGGCAAGACTCAAGACAAAGCGATGAATAATACTATATTAGATACAAGATATCCCATGAAGTTGAAGAAAATTCTCCTGCTAATTTCACTTCATCCTTCTTAGTACAGGAATATTTTCTTCCCATTGGGGGCTCGCTCATCGTCATGGAGAGCCCGGATCCCATCAGTGACCTTGGCCTCGATTGCCCCTTCAACGGGACCTTCTACATCTGCAAAGACAGCCCAACACGGTTCATCGGCTGCTGTACCTTGAACCCTTGCGGAGCCAGAAAGGGTCTCTGCCCGGATGAGCATCTCGAGCCGGCCACCTACGATGCACAATATCGGATCCCCCCTCAAGGTTGTGTCAACGACAACTTCGCCGTCTCATGGTACACATGTCCGAAAACCAATCCTCCGTTCTTAGGATGCTGTGCTGTGGACCCCTGTAGCAGAGGAGGTTGTCCGGATAGAGAGCTTCGAGCAGCCAAGCTGAGCGACAAGAAGAACGATGCCGACCTGTTCGTCGGAGGAAAGTCCCCAAGCTCAGACTCAAAGGGGAGCCCATCTACGAGGCTATCAATCACCACTGCAACATTGACCGCCTCATACATATCCACAAAGACCATAAATGCAGGTATAGATGCCACGTCCGGCTCAGAATATCCACCGAGCCACCCTGCAAGCGGGAAGAAGGGGCTGTCGAACGGCGCTATAGCTGGCATATGCGTCGCTGCAGTAGTAGTCCTTTCATTCATCATCGGTGGGCATATTGCCCGCTTCTACTGGCATCACAAAAGAAAGAAATTCCGCAATCCCAACGATAAGCGGCCTTCCTCGCGTCAGTCAACCGCTTCCTCATCAATCTCTCGATCGCAAAAGCGCCCACCTTCACCCCCTGTGTCCCTGCATATAATCAATAATAGTCAATGGCACATTATCGGGACTGATGGACTCTCCAGGATTCCTTCAAGGCAAAATCCGGAACAGGAGATATACACGAGGGTCTCTTCGGAGGAACAACACCATCAACAAGAGAGTCGAGAGAGATGGACTCAACAGCCCCAGCCTGGTCAAGATACCGTGTCTGGGCCCAATTTCCCTGTCCAGACGATATCTGTACAAGTCCCCAGCAGGGATTGGAACTCAAGGGTGAATCCTTCTACGCCCCAGCCTCCATATCCTACTTCCGATGACCAGAACGCATCGAATCAGGGGACCGTAACTCGACCAGATCACCGTGAGTACAAGCCTTGGGCGCCAACAGTCGAGTCGCCTGGGAGTACAGAAACGCCTCCTTCTACGGAACTTCTTGGTACTGCTGTCAATAGGCCTTCGTCACCACTTGAGTTGCCTGGGAATACAGAAAGACCTCATTCTACAGGCCATCCAAGCACTTCTGCACCAATAGTCGAGTTACCCGCAAACACAGAAGCGCGTCTTTCTACACGCCCTCCTAGTGCCCCTGTTAATAATTCTTGGTCACGACTTGCCGAGCCGCCTGCGAATACAGAAACACTTCTTCCTACGAACCCTCCTCCTGGAGCTCCTGTTGACAAGCCTTCCCCACCAACGACGGAGTTGCCTGCGAATACAGAAGTCCCTCTTTCTACAAACCCTCCCAACACTCCAGGCCATCGTCTATCGGATGACACTATTTACCATAAACCAGAACCAGAAAGTCTCGTGTTTCCACCCCGACCACCTCCGGTCGTCGGGCCCAATTCTACGCCTTTGAGTGATATTCCTGAAGAGCGACCTGTGGAGCATTTCGACTCCAACAACACAGCGGCCACGAGATCAGACGGACAGTTGAACCATGGTCAATCGAGATCTGCAGACGAGCTACGACGCGTTGCTAGATCAAGGGGGAGAAGGTGGTCCGGAGAGGATCATACTGGACATGCTTACCCAAGGTCCCCCCGGATGTAAAGGAGAAAAAAAAGCTACGGCTTAGTGTAGACTCTGGATGGTGCATGTTTTGAGAGGTTCATCGTCACCGAAGGCATGGATATGCGCACCACATCAAATCGGAAGGCAGATATGTGTAGCTAGCTCTTCCACAGTCAATAGAGGTCTATCGCTCAATTCTAGAAGGTCCCCAGGAAGCCCTGCCCGTTTTGCAAGAATCGCTTTCATTCCTAGGGTCCACGTTCGTGATGTTTTGATCCCAAAGAACCGGATAATGGGGACAGAAATGTTGATCCAGAGGATCTTAACCCAGGTGATTTGAAGGCTGTCGCCTCGTAGTCGTACAGGCTCCTCTTCTAGTATCGCAATGACGTTGGAGAAATGATCATCATCAAAAGCACAGCGAGAAATGGTCTCATTGCGACAGAAACCGACAATCATATTACTACAAGAGCCAGCTAGTCAGGTATCAGAGAACCCAATACTGAAGTCATTAATCATTCTAACGCAATTTTTGGGCCCAATTGCTCGGGTCAAGAGTCAGGCAGCTCGTTTTCGTTCAACAGCCATTTACTGATGATCATCCTGATGGCGAGAATAGCCTACTAGACAAGCATGGAGATCGGCATAGGTGGCGATAGCGGCAATGACATGCTGGGACGCCAGGACGCGTTCTCGCCCCTAAACTCTCCAGCACAAACAATCAGATTACTCAGGTTAAGAGTCATGCTGTTTTTGTCGGGGAATTGACTCGGTCGGGCTGATGAAGGGAACGTGGATTCTGGTAGCGACAGTGGGATGTTGAGGTGAGCAGACTCTCTAGTATTCTTGATCATGCCAATTTTTACAATCATCTTTCATACTCAGGGCTAAAAAGACTGCCTTTTTGCTAGACCATCAAGGATTTATATCCTGTGATTTTCTTCGTCCTAGGAAGAAAAGTGGACGAATTTCCGTGGCCTCTCCGGTTGCAGATCCAGGGTAAGTTGGCCGTTCAATAGACTTGACCCTGACCAACTACCCACCCGCCAAATAGGCTATGAAAAGAATATTTTCCTTAAATAAACAGTCTCGCCTGAGTAATTCAAGTACCCTTCAAGCCATGATTGGAATTTTGGCGACTGGTGTCTCTGTTTCTCGGGGTTAGGGACCATCTTAACTCCGTTGCCTGCCTAGAGACCAACGGACGAATGCCCATCTATAGTATGAATCAATGTGCGACGCATCATTCCACCAGCCTTCACAAGAGGGACACTTTAACGTGCTATCTATGCTCTAACTCACCACCTGAGACCGACCGTCTTGTTTCTTGCCATCAGTGGTCTTCCTTTGACTCGACATCATGGCCATGCTACCAACGTCGCGCCGCCTGTCCTCACTCTCATCTGGATCGTCAACCACATGGAGTAGACTGGAACTCACTTCCACACCACGCGGAATCCGTTCCTTAATACCGGTATGCGGGAAACACAAAAAGCGCCCAATCCAAACAAAACGGAGAGGACCCGAGGGGGAGGAAAAGCAGGCTTTTTTTGCTTCTTCACCGTAGAAGATTGGAAAAAGCCTCTCTCTGTAAAAGTCTATCGTGGACGCGGCGCGGGCGCGCGAAAGACAGAGCGTTTGGCTGTAAGAGCTGAACAGCTGGAATGTTGGAGTGATGATCGGGTGCGGATTAAGCTCGCGACAAACGTCTGATTACTATTCATTAAAAAAAAAAACTGACTGTATCTTGTCGACGTGTATTCTGCGTCTTTTGGAAACAATTATTCGGATATCCTATTCAATATCGAATGCGGCTCAAGTCAATAGCCAAGAATATCACCCAACCACCTCCAGACGATATTCCCGACCAACAAAACAACCAAGAGAAAGACGCGCATAAGCTGCCCATAACCTCGTGGCAAACGTGACCTAACAAAGTCTAATTAAGCAGAGACTTTCCCCCTCCTCTTGGTAGCGTCGCCCTCGGCAGGGAGAAAGAGGGAGCGATAGCGAGAAAGGCTTTCTCAGGTCCTCCCCTTTGGTCATTTGTCATGATCTGATACGGGCCAGTCTAAAACAGACTTAGCTTCGGCGGGGGGACTGAATCATGGGGGACGTCGACGGTGAAAGGGTCATGATTTTTTTCGGTGCCTGGTTTTGGGACCAACGGTGAATAAGAGAGTCTAGAGCAGTGTGGTCCTGTCGGTTCATCGGCCGAAAGGGCCTGTTAGCGGAAGGGGGAGAACTGAAATGCGGAAGATGCACTGCCAACAAAAGCGAGCCTAAAACGCGAACCCTTGGCACCAAGAGGACCTCGATCGCGATCATCGTACGAGGGCCGGTCAGCCGGGAGGTCAGTAGAATGCGGAGACGAGTAGTTTGGACTGGAGACTAGGTAGGGCGGTGGGATATGTAGTTTTTTTTTTGCTGTCGGTCAAGTTTGGAGATGCTGTGTGGTCGTTGGACCCTGGCATGCCTGGGAGAGAATCCCCTCCAATGCAAATCACCTGCCCCTGGGGACAGCATCTTACCCGCTGCCACAGTGACATATCCCTCGCATGAGATTTGATCTCTCCCGTCTCGAACCTCGTTTACACTCTTTCAAAAAAACCTCGACGCCTTCGAGTTAGAAGATGCGATTGGCGGGATCCTCATCCGTCAATCCAGACTCTTTGGTGCTTGCTTGCCCCTGTAACCACTAGCTCCTCAGTGGGGGGAGAGAGATCCCCCCGCCGATCTCGCCCACCAAGACCCGCATGCGCCATCCCAGACTTGGATGGCCTCGCTTGTCCGTCTCTTACGTAGGTGACGCCGCCTGTCAAAGTCTTGAGATGGAGGGTATGCTAAGGGTCCGTCGTGGTGGTCCGCCACCAGATTGGGTGTCGGTTGCCGATGATGGTGTCGATCCGTTCATGGGACGGACCTGACGCTGCTGGGGGGCCTAGGTTCTTGTCTCGCCTTTGACGTCCTTTTTGTCTCTGAGCGGGCAACCCTTTGTGCAGCAGCAGCATCATCTATGTCTTGGTCTGCCGTCCTAGATTGTTTCTCCTCTTTTCTTCTTCCTTTTCTCTCTCTCCCTTGCTCCTAGTAACTTATTGTTGCCCGTCCATCAAAAGTGCTTGTCCTCACCTCTGGAATTCTCCCCCTCCTTGTCCCTGGAGACGCAACATTCATCCACCGCCGTCCTTACCCTTGTCTCTCCCTCTCTTCTCCTCCATCCATCCAACACCAGCGGGCGTATTCAGAAGGCCTCTGACGAGAGAGGGAAAAAAACGGGCAACCAACACATCTCTGGTTCGAGCCTCCGACAGTGAAAAAAAAAGAGACCGTGTCACGACTTAAACCTCGACGCCTTTCCGCTCCCGGAGGGGGATCCTTTGCCAACCAACCAGAGAAGACAAAAGTCTTTCGGCCGGCAAGAAGAAAGAAGAAGAGAATCAAGCAAAACGACAGGAACGGAAACAGAAACTCAAATCTCTTCCGGTCTAGGTCAACTTTGTGTTTCTTTCTTCTGTCTCTTCCCACGCGGCGGGAAACCTCGCTTCTTCGGACTCTGTTACGCCTCTAGTCTCTCGGGACCGCTTTGGCTTCTCTTGGCTTTCAGGGCACGACAACGCCCCCTTTGACGGGGAACCATCCATCCCAAAGACTTTTTTTTCTCTCCTCTTTCTTTTTCGAACTATACCCTTGACATGTCCCTCTTCTAAGGCTGCAGGGTCTCACTTTTCACTTTTCTCTTTACTCCTCTCTGTAATCATGTTATTGCACATCAGTCAACATCAGTCGGCCTGCCCCTTGTTATAACACTCCCCACCAGGATCGACGGACGACAAAGCAAAGCAGTGAAACCGACACGAACCCGAGGGGGACCGACCCGCAGAGTTTGATTCACTCTCATCCTCTCTCCCTTCTCATCGACGACATCTATCATGCCTCCGTGGCCTCGTCATCAGGCCACGGGGTCTTCGCCATGGGAGGTTGCGATGCCGCCCCTTGAGGCGAGAGCAGTTAAGCACTTCACCATGGCAGTATTGACACCCAATCAAACCTACATCCTTCACGTTGCGACGCTTGTAGTCGCATCTCTCAGTATCTTCGCCACCATTCTCACCTCAATATGGTTCTTTCGAATGAGGAGGAGTTTTCGCCATGAGTGAGTTTCACTGGCCGTCGTATAAATCACTGCTAACAGTCGACAGCCTCATTATGCTGCTCATCTATAGTGACATGTTCAAGGGGTTTTGGCTACTCCTCTTCCCTGCTGTCGAGCTAGTCGCGGGAAAGATCGAAACAGAAGAGACCTTTTGCCAAGTCAGCGGCTTCTTCCTCTCCCTGAGCATCGAGGCTTCAGATGTCGCCGTATCTCTCATCGCACTCCACACAGCATTGTACATCTTTCGCGGAGAACAGGGTCTTTACCCCTTTCGAAAAATCGCCTACGGATTTGCAGGAGTGATCCCCGTGGTCCTGGCCACCATGACTTTTGTCAGCAGCCCTGGATATGTCAACACTGGCCAGTTCTGTTATCTGCCCTTCAATCCCATGTGGAAGCGACTCGCCTTGACTTGGATTCCTCGATACTTGGCCTTTACCGTTATTCTCGTTCTCTGCGTCGCCATCTATATCTACGTTCGAGTCCTGATGAGTCGGTTTGGAGCGGCGGGCGACGACTCTAGCAAGACTCTGTCGAGAATGTCCAACTTGGAGAGCCTCGATCGACATCGGCAACCGGAGGCGACAGTACCTCCCACTCCAGTCATTAAATGTCATGGACTCATTTCTTCATCCATGTCTTCACGCCGAAACTCCATCACTGTCCCTGAAGACCGAGGTCGAAGACCCTCCCTCGCAACGCTGAGCACTCTTCATATGGACATTCCCATGGTGTCGCATCCCAGCAGACTTCACTCGGCTCGTATGGCACGAAGGGGCTCCGCGCAGATGTGGTCATCTCAGTTCAGTACTGACCTAACGGGCACAACTCTATCAGAGACGACTCTAACGAGGCGACAATCCGAGTCTGACTTTCGAGTATCGATGGGTACGACTCGTTGCGGCTCCGACGATGTCATCGCGCCTCTTGAGATCCAAACACAACCGGATATCCTCCATCAGGCAGCCGCCCCTGAATCAACAACTCCCTCGAACTCCGCAGAGAGCCCAGGAGATTACTACCACAAGTCGGCAGACGCATCCGCTGCGCCGTCACGAACACCCTCTCTCCCCAACCTCTTTTCTATGCTCCGCAAAGAACGTAACAGCGCTCGTTGCTCCGACTCGGACGTTGCTCTATCCCAAAGGGACTTCAACACACCTGGCACAGTCAAGACACGCGAAAAGATCATTCGACAGCTACGCCTCCTCTTTATTTACCCCTTGGTCTATGTCGCAGTGTGGATTCTGCCATTCATCGTTCAACTCACTGGATACGGCAAGGGTGCCCCCTTTGGCATGAGACTAGCCAGTATTATCTGCCTGTGCTCCCAGGGTCTCGCAGATGCCATCGTCTTTTCACTAAAAGAAAAGCCCTGGAAACACGGCCAAGCCGTCAACCTCCAAAGCCTCATGTTCTGGAAACGCCAAAGAGGTGTCCCCGACGCAGGTCCTAATGTCGGACGCACAAGAGAAGAGATGATGGTCGACGGTCGATTCGCGAGAATGAGACGTGACCAAGAGATTGCTGCCAAGCAGTTGGAGAGAGACGCCGACCAGACTGCTGCAGCGAGTTCAGGCAGTAAACCCAAGACAACCCCGGAGTGGTGGGACAATGAGGATTGAATTGAACCATGGAGGGAATTGGTTTAAGTGGGATGATTGAGTGGAGGATGATACCCAAGGCTTGGAAGAGGAATAGAAAGGCTTCGGGATTATTGCATTGGACAGGCGTTTTAACAGTTTTACAGCATTTACAAACGAACAAACGAACGATTGCATTTGGGTGGCGGCGCTGAAATAAATCAAGTTAGATGCTTTCTTGTTTTCGCAATGGGATACATACATAGACGGGTATCACAAGCAATTGATGGGGTTTGGAGCAATCTTTCTCTTCTATTATCTCGTAAAAATTCGTGAATTACTTCATGACGACATGTATATCATCTCTTGGCAAACTCCTTCCCCCCCTGGTCAATATGCGAGGACAGGGGTTGTTGTCTTGGTGTAACATTTCACCCCTCCCTCATGAACTTGAGAAAAGCTCGGGCAATAGCCACGCCGTCGTGCGGGATAGGCGCCCTCTTCATGGCATCGGCATACATCTCGTCGCTGAATATTCCGACCGTGTGTCGGTTGAAGAGAACCTCGGATATAATCTCCTCTGTGAATTCAGGGTGGCCCTGCACGCTAATGTATCGCCCGGGAGAGTAAAAGGCCTGGACTTCGCAGATGGCGTTGGAACCGAGGGGGATCGAGTTCGGGGGGAATTCGGAGACGATGTCGCGATGCATTTGGTGGATGCGCTGTTTGTCGCAATTTATGTCAGTGTAACCGTCCGTCGCACAAGAAGACGGGTAGGTAGGTAACTCACCATCTTGTCCAACCCAAAGATCTCCTTGCCCTTGGGTGTCAGATCAACCTCCGTCACGGCAACCTCCCAGCCCTTATCGCTCCGTCCAAGTTTAGCACCAGCAGCACGACCGATGATCTGGTGTCCGAAGCAGATACCCACGACGCGCACGCGGTCCGTCGCAATGGCCTTTTTCGTGTACTCGACGAGGTTGATGATCCACGGGTCATTGTCAAACGCATTATGCTTGGAGCCGGTGATGAGTATAGCGTCGATATCCTCGAGCGCAGGGTAAGAGTGAAGTTCGTTGACAACATCGTATCCCTTGATCGTCACAATCTCTTCCAGCTTCTGAGGCGGCTTGAGCGAATTGGCAGCCGCGTTTAGCAGAGCCGTAAAGACACCCGTATATCCGCCATAGCGATCGCGAGTCTGCGGTTGCGGCGTGTCGGCCTCGAGAATGGCGACGCGCAAAGGAGCGGCGGATCCCATCTTGTCACGGTAGGTAGTGGTAGTAGTATAAAAAAGAACGGTAGAGGTTACAAGTAGAAGAAGGAAGAGGAGGAGAATACGAGGTTTCCGCGCGAAATACAGAGTCATGGAGTTTTTAACCAGAAAGAGGATCCATCAACTGGATCCCTCCCCCTCCTCACGCAAAGCAACCCAAAAAAAAGAGGGCTACCTCCAATCTCGCGCATACAAAGATGCACATACGTACAGTAGTCAATGCATCCCAGGACCCTTGAACACCGATAGCGGGGGGTGGGTGGTTAAAACGGTTTGTAAAATGTAAAGAGGCGAGATAAGCGGGCAGAATTGCGAAGGGGGGGGCTTTCATGATGCTGCTTCGTCACTAGGCGGTGAAGGTGCTACTGTAAAATAAGCCACAGGTCGAACAAGGATCACACTTCGAGTGACAGGTTTGTGGCTGTCGGACGGGGCCGAAATGGTTGGGTGACGTTTGACAGAAAACGCAGAAGGCTCAACTTATAAAGTTTCATCTTACGAGGGGGTGGGCAAGTAAATCTGAGCAGTTATCTTTTTTTTTTACAAGTGGATAACCTGCTTTTTTTTCTTCGTTCCCATTCATATTTCCTTCCTTACTTTCCCTCTTTTTCTTTTTATACTCTGCTCCAGACTTGTCATGCCCATCTTACTTCAACCTTCAGTTGTGACTATGACGTCGAGACTATCCCTCAGTGCCTTTCTTGCTAGGGCGAGAACAGCCCTCACGGCTCCGGCTGCGCAAAGAAAAGGACCTCTAACATTTGTCGTTGGAAATGAATCTGCTGGTGAGTATAACCTCATTCTCATTTAAACATCATTCTAATATTTATCTAGACCTCGACTCCCTTTGCTCAGCGGTAGTCTACGCCTACATCCGCTCCCATACCCCTCCTCACACCCTTCACATCCCCCTCTCAAACCTGCCCCGCGATGACCTCGCCCTGCGCACAGAAATGAACGCAGTTCTCAAGCACGCCGGTTTAAACCTCACGGACCTCCTTACTCTCTCTGAGCTTCCCGATCTCAAGCCCGAAGAGACCCGCTGGTTGCTTGTGGACCACAACTCCCTCACCGGCCCATTGGCCAAGTATTCCGGCCAAGTATTTGGATGCGTTGATCACCACGCCGACGAGGGTACTGTGCCGAAAGATGCTGATCCGAGAGTGATTGAACCTTGTGGAAGCTGCATGAGTCTAGTCGTGGACGAGAGCCGTAAAGTCTGGGAAGAATTATGTCGCGACGTAGGCGAGGATGAAAAGCTCGCCAAGATCGGTCTAGCAGCCATCCTCTCCGATACAGGCAACCTGACCTCGAAAGAAAAGGTTCGCGAAAAGGACACCAAAGCGGTTCCCTTTCTCGAATCGCACATCCACAACTCTTTCAGTCAGAAGACCTACTTTGACGAAATTTCAGCTGTTAAGGAGGATATTTCGCATCTTAGCTTCCGCGACATCTTCCGCAAAGATTACAAAGAGTGGGACGGCTCAGGCCTTAAGCTCGGCATAAGCTGCATAGTCCAAAACCTCGACTACCTAGTCGACAAGGCCGGTGACCCCAAGACCCTACTAGATGACTTTGAGGCATGGGCAAAGGAGCGCAAGCTTGACGTCGCGAGTATCATGACCACTTCGCGCCCGGATGGCGAGTTCCAGCGTCACCTGCTCGTGTGGGGGTTGACCGACGGGGGTCGCGGGGCGGTGGAGCGGTTTGTGAGAGATGGGGAGAGGTTGAAGTTGGAGACGTGGAAGGGAGGTGTGTTGGATGATGGCAAGACGAGGTTCGCGTGGAGGCAGAGGGAGCTAGGTGCGAGTCGGAAGCAGGTTGCACCATTGTTGAGGGAGGCTCTACAGAAGAGTTGACTATCCAAGGGTCAAGGTTCCAAGATATGAGCTAGAAACAATGCCAATAAACACAATGAGATCGTTAGATGACAAATCAGTAACCGTATGCATTGAGATGTGTTGTTACATGGTTTCATATGTTGTACATGCACATAAACGCCTGTGACCTCCCATGTGGTCATGCCATCCATACCAATCCAACATTATTTTCAAATTGCAACCCATCAAGAGTGCATCGTAGCAGACCCTTCCTTGACGAGGCCAGCCCTCATCAGCTCGGCCCGGATTGATTCCACTTCCCTCAAAACCTTGAGAAACTCTCTGTTCTCGAGCCTACGGCGCTGGACAGGCCGAAGGTTGTTGTACTTGTTGATGCTCTGGTTGTGTAGCCAAGTTACCGCACCTGGGTCCGCGACCATGAGGCACGCTTTGAGCGACTCATAGAGAGCGCCGACGAGCATTATTGGAGGATCCTGGCTCATCATCTCAGGATACACCCAGCGCAAGGCAGCAATGCACATCTTTTGGCTCGATGTCAGGGCCATGGTTCGGTAGGCTAGTTCGTAGTGTCTTGAATCCCTAGCCATTTTGAACCTAGGCGGCATGCGAAATGCGTCCCAGAAACTATCCCAGTCTTGTCGGTATGCATAGGCGTTCATCAGTCGAAGAACCTGATCTCCGTCAACCCGGCATCCCTTTTGCTTCATCAAATACTCAAGGTTCTTCTGAGCCCGTTGAATCTCCGGACCATAGCATGGCGAAAGAAGACCAGCTTCGATGAGCGTGACAAACATGTCGTCATTCCAAATCTCAATACCCCGCTCCTCGGCCGTCAGGAGAAGTTGATCAACGAGAGACAGTCGGTCCTTGGCGGCGTTGTTTGGAGACGGCGTCATCATGGCCCCCCTGATGAGATTGTATAGCATTTCCTGATCGATCGGAGTCCCTATAAGTTGGATATCTTGGATGTGTTGTCGAACCTGGGCTAGCTCAATGATCACTGGCTCCTCCGCGACTTCTGCCATCTCGACTTGAGGATCGGATGCGAGATTTTCTTGTTCCACCGAAGGAGAGAGTCGTCGCGCACTCGTGGAATAGCTGCGATGTTGCTGTGATGCCTTTTGCATGGCTTGCCATTGGAGGGCAGACGCACTGGTGGGAAGTTGTATCTTGGAGGCTAGGACCTTGTTCAGTTCCTCTGCATCCGCAAACTTCTCTCCCCTGGCCTTCTTGTTTTCTTGCAGGTTCTTCTTGAAAACGCCCTGCCATAGAGTCTCCAGGTCAAGCTCTCCCCGTCGAGCTTCGGTCATGCACTGAACCACAACTGTGTTTCCCGTTTGAGGAGCACCAAAACCAGAGAAGCGTCCGCTGTCGTCGAAACTAGCCGCCTCGTTGGTGTTGTCGCCGCTGGAGGAAAAGTGCACGCAAACCCAGCCCGTCGAAATTCCGTTGTCTCCACCAGGAATGATGGCAGTGTTGGTTCCCAACAGCTTGGCCTTCTTTCGAAGTCGACGGAGCTTGGTTCGCAGCTCGCCAGGTCCAATCAGGCCATCCGCCCTTGCAGAAATGTTGTAATTATTTTTCAACCATCGTACAAATCGCCCCGAGGAAATATGAAGGTGTCGCTCACTACGAGCAGTCCCAAAAAGCATGATCAAGTTAGGACCAAGGGCAGCTGGTGGATCGAGATCTCGCAAGTCCAAGAGTGAAATATCATCCAGACCCATGTCCTCAAAGATGTACTTTATCATGGGGCCGACGACTTCAGGCGCATCTTCGGGAATCTTGGGTAGCTCGACCTTGTGTTGACTCTCGGGATGCCGAGGCGGTTCAACTTCGAGGAACCAGGGAACATCTTCGGATTCGGCCTCTTCGTTCGTCTCGGGAACAACGTCGGAAGTAGTCAAGACCTCGGTGACTCTTTCGGCCTTTGAATCGGCCGTCTTCTCCTCTGAAAAGAATCTCCTCGTCAAGATTGGAAGCTGTCGTGCTTGGCGTAGTGGGAGAGTGCGCAAAGAGCTGGCTGTCGGCCTCGAGACAACGGCGCGGAGAATGGCGGATTGGCATTGCCGGCAACTCAATGCCGCAGCCACGGGGCGAGTAATCATCTTGACTACTGGCTCTCAACCCCAATGCGGTTGCAAGAGCTCAACAGCAATGAAATCGAGAAACCGAATGGAACTGGAGCCTCAAGCTCAAATTCGTCAAACCCAGTCGGACGGAAGTGGGGAGGAGCCTTGATAGTCCGAGCTCTCGGCTTCTGGAAAGGCGGCCGTTCCCGCCTGCCCACGTGACTCCTCTCGACAACTCAACAGAGATCCAATCGATGGCCTTTGCTCGAAATTCTACTATATTTTAGTAGAGATGGAGCATTAGATAATGCCTTTTCTCAAATCCATCGCTGCACCGCTCAACTTCTCTAGGTACTCTTGGTAACTAGGTGCTGCCTCTATTCTACCTGGTCCGTCCCTCTTCACTTTTTCCAAGGTCCACCGCCCGACCAATCACATCCTGATCCTGACTAAGCTGTGGCCACCCACCATCTCCACTAGCTGTGATTGAAGCGAAAAATTTGGGAACTTCTCTTTTCTGCTTCATGCGACGGGCAACAGCGAGGCCGCCCTGAACTCTACTCAGTGCGACCAGCCCTATTCACCATAATCATAATGCTCGCCCGACAAATTAGGAGGGCGATTGCCTCCCAGCGGGCAACTCCAACACGACCAATTGGACTGTCATCGCTCCAATCGACCAACCTTCGAAGATGTGTCGTCACGCAACAATACCAGCCTCGAAAGCGACGAGGATCAGAGTCCAGCCATGTGACTGTTCACGGCAGGAGTCTTGCCACAGCCGTCGACGACTTCAAGTTTGGCACCTCTCCTTACGTCGACCTTAACCAGCTCGCTTCAGGCCTGCAACCTTTCCAGACACCCGATCTCCACCCTCTTGACCCCTCATCGTATTTGACCATCCC
>JABCKC010001167.1:0-19612 GCA_013186395.1 Fusarium papillatum | reverse complement strand
AGTAAGACTCAAAGGGTAGGGCTGGTGTGAGCAAGCTCAGTCACGTCGCATTGACAACGACATGCTGAGAGCATCTCTAAGTTTCATTCAATCCGGGACACGCCAAAATCCATTTCGGTTTCCAGAACCAAGGTCCTCATCCCGTTCTGGCACTGCCCACAACTGTCAACGCCGGGTCGGTCAGTTTGGATGAATTTGCGCAAATACGATTGACCGAATATTCCGAACTTGGCCTTTTTAATCTCTCCAATGGGTAAATGGACTAAACCACTCTTTTTCACCGGCAAAAAAGAGAAGTGAGTGTTGAAATGAATTTGCCCAATGCGGCAGAGGGTAATTCATCCATTCAACAGCACCCATTAGGAACTACTCTCTTCTCTCACGACGGTAATTTTTGTTCCCCTTCGGCCTATTTTTCTCGTTTGAAATGTGATTTCACGCCCCCTCGACATCACTAGAGAAATGCACTCGAGAGTTAAGGGGCACAATTGGCGTGAACAAGACCAGCACATCACATTTGCAACGGTATCTAGACTCTGTAGATCCCATTCAATTCGAGGCGCACCGAAATCCATTTTCCGTTTCTGGAACCAAGGTCCTGTCCCTCTACGCTGTGTCCCAATTTTAGGCCAACAGTCCTGCGTGGACATCATCAGTACTGAGCGTCCCGTAAGTGGTTGAATCCTCATGCTCACCTCTGATTCTCCAGTGTATTATCCACCGTAGCCGCCAAGATGTTGAAAAGCATGAGTAGCCTAATTGCCTCGGTACCTATTGGAAGGCATCTTTCAATTATGCCTTTCGCATAAGTTAGAGGTCTATTGTGTTCCACACAAGGGTTGCGAGTGTTCCGTTACGAGGCCAATCACCGTCTAAACCTCATCCAGGCCAAACATGCTCTGGATTTCTCTTCTAGTTGCGTTATCTCGTCAATTATCTATAGGCTTAAGTCCCATCACATCATCTACCGTAAAAACAAAACAGGGAGGTCATGAGGCTGTGTCTCCTGCTTCTTGGCTTCGTTGTGTGTTGTCGTCTTCGCCTTGTGGCTTGACGGCCGTTAGCGCTCTCTGATTTTGGCAGCGCCACAGCAGCAAAACGCCACATAGCATCCACAAAAGTACCCTCTAACTCGCCGTTTAGCGCATCAGTCCCCTAAAGGTCACACAGGCCACTGTAATTTGGTGGGCAAGAGCTAAATGTTAGTAGACTACCCCACTGCCATCTAGCGCCTCTTAGCTGAGAAAGGGGCATACTATTAGTGCAGATATCGAGTCGCCTTCAACCAAAGACTTCACACCAAATCGCCCCTCCATTGAGTCGATATGAGGATCTCAGAATGGCCGTCCAAGAACGTCGAGAACAAGGAGGAGGGTTATCCGTGTCGTGCCCCTGCTAAGGACATGAGACGAATCAACTTAAGCGACCTTCAATCCTTTCAAAGTTGGCTGATCTGTGATACCGCCTTTTCTCGGTAACATGGATGTCATCATATCATTGAAGTGGGAACCACAAAACACCACAGGACTCACTGCAGTGGACTGTACGGATAAAGATAAACCAGCTCAGACTCGTCTATCATCAAAGGTAACAACAGAGTTGAACCCAGATTGAGTTTAACGATCCAGCACAAAGCAAATAAAATCCCGAGATCCTCCCTCCTCTACCCGTCCGGCTCGTTCAACTGGACCGGCCCGTGTGTGGTTCGTCTCGTCAAATGAGCCCACCCAACCTAGTGGCGCCACGTTGGCTTGACATGAAGCTAAATTAGACCCCGCGGGGAGACATCCGGATCGCAACAGGAGCCGGGCTTCAAGGACATTTACGACCTAGCGGATCTTCATTCTGCAGGAAAAAAGTACGAATATTTTCGCGACCAACTGGTACATAGTATCAGATATTATTTCGCACACACAAGAAAAAAAGCAATGGGCCTCAAACTCTAAAGTGCTGACTGATGAATTGACACCCTTTCATGTGTCTTGCCTTGCATGCAAAACACGTTCCCAGCCACCGCGTGGTGTTGAAGAAATGACCAATGATCTCCGTTACCAACCACTGCACGTCACATATCATAAACCACTACCACAATCAATCGAAATGAGGGATTTTTGGCCTCCTCGCTTGTGCGAGACACCTGACTTATAGGCCCTGTCCCCTACCCTGTCACTATTCTGAGCTGGAGCTTCCTAAGGGCTCCAGTCGCCGCGCCGCGTGTACCCCTCTTTTAATCTATCTTCTGATTTCTGTAATTTTCACTTTTACCAACACAGCACCAAATCAACAGTCGCAATTATTAGTTCAACATGGCTGGAAGCAGTCCCCCAAAGAGCAGCAGCCCAAAGAGCGCATCCCCTCGATCGCCTCGGTCGCCTCAATCCCCCGGGGCTGCTCAATCGCCCGAGCAAGCAGCCCAAGTGGGCGCGATTGAGGTGGACGAGGATGCTGCTGAGGAGGATCCCACTTTGGGTTCGGACGCTGAAAGTTCGACTGCTTCTCTTTCGTCTAGTATTCTCGATTATCGCACCATCAACGGGAGGACGTACCACAGTGAGAGAGGAAACGCGGCATACTGGTAACTTTTCGTCGCGTCTTGGGGTGGAGACTTGTTCTGATTGTCCTTTTAGGGGCGCCAATGATGAACGTCAAAGTGAGAATATGGATATTGGGTAAGGACTTTTGCCTTCAAGTTGATTCGTACCCGGTGCTGACGATTTCTTAGACACCATATGTGGACGCTGTCCCAGGATGGAGCACTTCACTTGGCTCCTTTGAAGGATGATATCCAAGTACGTCGAGATGTCTTGAAAAGTCCAAGCCCTATTTCTGACCCTGTTGCCATCTTTTAGAAAGCTCTTGATATTGGAACCGGAACTGGTAAGTGCAGATCTCACCGTGTGATCATCATGTTCTAACCACTTTGCAGGTATCTGGGCTATGTAAGTTGGCAGCGGCTTAAAGGTGTATTCCACCCTATTAATGACTTTTGATTAGTGATTTCGCCGACGAGTACCCCCAGTGTGAAGTCATCGGTACCGACATTTCCCCTATTCAACCAGGCTGGGTCCCTCCCAACTGTAAATTGTAAGACACATGCCCATCAAAACCGCACATTTCTCACCTTGTCCAGCGAGATTGAAGATTGCAACCAAGAATGGACATTCGAAGCAGAAACATTCGACTACGTCCACTTCCGCTACCTAATCGGCTGCATCCCCGACTGGCCAGCCCTCTTCAAGCAAGCCTACCGAGTCCTCAAGCCAGGCGGTTGGATCGAAAGTTTCGAAGTCTCGCCAACCGTCACAAGCGACGACGGCACCGTCGCGCCTGGTTCTGCGTTGGACCAGTGGGATAAGATCTTTATCGAGGCTTCAAAGAAGATTGGAAACTGCTTTACTGTTGTTGCTGATGAGATTCAGAAGCCTGCTATTGAGGAGGCTGGATTTATTAATATCAAGGAGTGGAATGGAAAGGTAAGCAGCATCCTCTGAATTACGAAAAACCTACTAATAGTATTAGTGTCCTTTGAGTCCTTGGCCCAAGGACCCCAAGCTTAAAGAAATAGGTCGATTCGGTCAAGTCTTTGGAACTCAAGACCCTGAAGGCCTGGTAAACTTTGTCGCCACCTTTTTGGGCTGGACGCCAGAGGAGGTTCACATCTACCTCGCTCGTTTCAGGAGCGAGTTGAGAGACTTGAAGCATCACCCATACGTCTTTCTCAAGACTGTCTGGGCGCAGAAGCCGTATGATTCTGAGCCTCAAACTACCGAGCAGGCTTAGGTGGACGGAGAGTGGGCGTGGGTTTTCTGACTAGGAACTGAAATGTGGTGCCGAGGTTAGATGAATTTCGCATGTTTCGTTATTCCCCTAGAGATTGATTCCGTAGCGAGGAGGTTGATTGATATACTGCGATTTGACTGTCAAAGTGGAAGGATTGCTGCTCGTCACTGTGTCATTTTACGGCCTTTCACATCTTTTAGACTTCGCCATTTGCTTGGAAATGAATTGTCACATATACCCTTAGCAATCAAAACTCCAGCTCTATACTGTTACAGTTCAGACAAGTCTGCATCTCCTTCTTAGTCCTTTGTCTCGGCTCTAGCAGAGAGCGAGTGGACCTTGAGATACCTACCTAACCTAAGCAGCGACGGGCGACGAATACAAAGGGCTTCCACGAAATAGGTTCATGCAAGTCAGATTCCCCGTGCAGGAAAGTCGAATCGGGGTCAAAGACAGGGGTTCAGTCCCAGAAATAGTCCCGGCGGCATGCTCGGGTTCCTCGTCCCGCCTCAAGGGGGTCTTCGGGTCCCCCAACCCGATGTTAGCACCGACTCAGCTAAGAGCCGGAAGAACTAAGATCCTGAAACGGCAACAGGTCTGGGTGTACTTGACTGGTGTACTGAGTGAGTCTCGTTGCTAACTCCGAGGTCCCCGCCCCTGGCCTTATGCAGCCTTTTAACGAAGTACTTGAGTCTCGTCTCTGAGCTGAGTGGTCATCGGATATTGCCCTGGCCGTTCCATCCTGCACAGAGGGTGTTAAAGCCTTTCAATCCCTAGGCTACAAATCTCCGAGAGTGGCGAGCAGTAACAACAAACAAATCTCTCCAAATCGCCACAATATCGATACCTCATTTCTCACAGTAGATAACCACCCCTGACTCCTATCCTCGCTTGCAGCATCAAGTCTTGGCCTCCCAAAGCATCGGACATCAACCGGCATGTTTAATCAAGACCCATTCATGATTACCCCAGATTCTTATCCTACACGAGCAATCACATTACACCGCAAAGCGATCCGATTCGACACACTCCGTTATCGGCCCACTATGTCCTCTTCACCTCGACGTCACGAACCAGTACCGTGACAGACATCCCGGACACAAGCCGGTGCATTTCAGCCTGTGCAATCTATTGTTAATATCGGGTTAGTGTGAGGAAACGCTACCCCGCATCCGCTATCCGCGCAAGCAAAACTGGGATGCCCCTAGACAAGGATGGGGTGATGGCTATCAGACGCTGATACGACTAAACCTAGATTGACAAGAGTACGCGCGGGTAAGTGATAAACATGGAGGGTGTGGTTGGTGTTGCATTTAAACCCTTTGTCTTCCAACGTCGATGCTCACGACCACGGGTGTTTCTTCACCAGTTTCTCTCTCTCTCTCTCAGACTCTGCAAGCTCAAACCTGCATCATGGTCAATACATTGCATGGCGACGTGCTGCCTCCTGGTACGCAGCGCATCAATGATGCGCAGGCGACACACATCTTGCTTGCACCTCAGCCGAGTTCTGATCCAAATCAGCCCCTGGTTCGTCTACTCCAATATTTGAAGATGACGAAAGCTAACAAGTGCAGAATTGGAGTCCATGGCGCAAGACGCTTCATATGACACTTCTCTCCCTCTACGCCATGATGGTATTCGCCATGTAAGCATCCATCTCATCCCAAAAGCTACACACAATTAACCTTGTATCCAGTCTCTGCATCGGCGTCCCAATGTGGCAGGATTTCAACGAACAACTCGGCATGAGCTACGACGCCCTCAACAACGGCTACGCAACCAACATGGCAGGCTTGTCTGTCGGCTGCATCATTTTCATCCCCATCGCCCTCCGTGTTGGCCGTCGACCTGTGTACATCGTTACGGCTCTGGTCATGTTTGCGGCTGCTGTTTGGCAGGCCGAGATGCAGACTGTGGGGGATATGATTGGGGCTAACCTCGTTGCTGGAGTTGCTGGAGCTGTTAATGAGGCGCTTTTCCAGGTTACAGTAAGTCATCACTAGCAGACGACATATTTAATGATCAGTTGGCTAACTGCGCTTACAGGTTTCAGATCTCTTCTTCGTCCATCAACGAGGCACCATGAACGGCATCTATCTCATCATGGTCATGATTGGAGTCAGTTCATTCGAGCTACAGCCACGCATATATCTAACTGACACATCTTTAGAACTACCTCGGACCTGTCGTAGGTGGTCACATCGCCGTCTCCATGGGCTGGCGCTGGGGCTTCTGGCTCTGCGCAATCTTCATGGGAGTCCTAGCAATCATCATGTTCTTCTTCCTCGAAGAGTCCAAATACACACCTCCTCCGTTAACCGGTCACGACATCACGCCAAACACGCCCGAAGACCAACTCAACAAAGTCAGCAGCATCGCTAAACCTCCTGTCCCTGCCTCACTCGACAAAGACCAAGAGGCTATACTGAGTCAACGAAAGAGACTCGTCGAAATTGATACCAACATCCCTATGAAGACATACTGGGAGCGACATGCACTTTGGTCTATTGATAAGGAGGCCTCTGCGAGTAAATCATTCTGGCAGCAGTTTTACGAACCCTTCCACATCCTCGTCGTCTTCCCTGCAGTCATGTTTGCCGCTCTGCAATACGGCTGGAGCATCGCCATGCTCGCTATTCTGGCCGTCACACAGAGTGCGCTGTATGCAGCTCCTCCTTACAGCCTCTCACCCGCTGGTATCGGAAACATGAACCTACCTCCTTTCATCGGGGCCATCTTGGGATCCTTATTTGGAGGACCGCTGGTAGACTACATGATTGTTCAGATTGCAAAGCGCAGGGGAGGCATCTACGAGCCTGAGACTCGACTTTGGCTGTTCCTGGTGCCGGGCATGTCGATGGTCATTGGCTGTCTGATGTACGGCCTGACGATTGCAAAGGTCAGTTCTCTTCTTTCATAATTTTGGCAATATCTAACACGTTGTAGGGAATGCCATGGATCATCAATGCAGTCGGTGCAGCCTTTATCGGTTTCGCCATCGGAGGCTGTGGTGACATAGCTCTCACCTACGTCCAAGACTCATACCAACTTGTACGCGAACAACCCCAGCCACACAACTCTCCATCTGTACTGACACATTTCTTTCTCAGATTCTCGGTCCTGCTCTGACGGCTGTCGTGTTCGTCCGCAACATCATCGCAACGGGTCTCGTCTTTGCCGTATCGCCATGGATGGCCGGCATGGGCGTCTATAACATGTTTGTACTTCTAGGCTGCATCGCGGCTGCAATCGCTCTAACATGCGTACCATTGATGATTTGGGGTCGCAAGTTCCGAGCTCAGCTGGCACCCAAGTATGACTATTTCATCGACCAGCAGTACTAGAGCCAGGATTCCTTAACAAAGGATAAGGATGAAACGCTTGCTTGAATCAGTAGCAATCCCACTTCACATTACCTTCAAACATTTCATATCTGTGAATTGCTTTTTGTGAATAAAAGCCAGGTCAGGAGCTCGATACTGTATCCTCGACAAACCAGCCATTGTAGAAGATGGAGAGCTGCCAGCTCCGGTCTGCTAGATGACCAAAATGCAGCTCCAGGAGGAATATTCCACTTCTCATATTAAACAGCGTCTCTAGAAAGAAAGTTGTATCATAAACTAGACACTGGGTGCGCCATACACATCCCTCCCTCAAAGAATCCATCGCCAACGGACCCAGCCAAGTTCTTCTCTCTCGTAATCCTTCTTACGTTCACTTTGCATACTTCTCGAGAAAATTGGTATATCTCTCGTAAAAAGTAGCAACTTGAGGAATCTGGGTGAGGATAACAGGGAAGCAATGAGGTACACCAGTGTAAACATGCAACTCAACCTCGACCCCATCCGCCTCCAAAGCTTCAGCATAAGCAAAAGCGTCATCGCGAAGAATGTCAACGCCCGCACATTGGATCACTAGAAACAGTCAGTCAAGATTCTGCGTGTCAAATTCAAGCCAATACTGACGTGTTGGGGGAAGTCCCGCATGCGACTTTGCCAGAAGAGGTGAATGTCTCCAGTCATGCTCGGCATTAGGAGCGTGAGCGTCGAGACTCAGCTCGTAGAGGACGGAACTGAGAACAGCGTTTTCGGAATTTTGAATATAACTTCCAAATTCGTACTTGTCTCTGGGGAAGAGCTTAGGATGGCAGGTTAGAGGAAAGTGTAGGACTTGGGCAATAATGCCAGTTAGTCCATCGTCTCTAGCCTGGACGGCAACAGTTGCAGCCTAGGATATGATGTTAATACATATTCCAGGGGGTATTTGAGGCATACTCACAAGACTGCCTCCGGCGCTGCTTCCACTCAGGATAATCTTTTCAGGGTTGACTCCAAGGGCCTTTGCGTGCTCCTTGCACTGAAGCGACGTTAGCAACATGTGCTTCATCTTGTTACATATCAACCACTCACCCAGAGAAGACCATCGTAGCTATCTTGGAACGGGATGGGAAATGGGTGTTCCGGGGCCCTAGTATCGTAAGCGGATAGTCCCTTGTCCTGGACATAACAAACTCACAGTCGGTAATCAACACTAACAACAACAATATTTGGGTTGGTAGCAGCATAGACATTCTCGGCGCCGTCAACTTCATGGCTTCCAACGACCATGCCTAAGTTGCACAGATTAGCGATCATCTACCCATTCCCAGAGTCAGAACATACCACCGCCGTGCATGCGATACATCAAAGTAGCATCCTCAACAACATTCGGCGACTTGTAAACCTTGAGCCCAATCAAAGTCCCATCCCTCACAGGAAACTGGATCAACTCCGTCACAACCTCGCGATACCGGTCAGGTCCACCAGGCGGCATGGGAGCATCAGCATTGCCGGCAATCGCTCGCATGGAAGGAAAATCGGGGGCGCCCCAGATAGGCTTGTAGCCAGCTCTAATCAGATCCTCAGCAGCTACATACTCTGGGATCTTTTCTGAGAGGTGGCCGTGTTTTGGGAGGGGTTTGAAGTCGGCCGTAACTTCGGCGTACTCGGGGGTGGATTTCGTCTTCATAGCGACTTGATCGTTTTCGTTGGCAATGGTGTTTTCAGTGTCACCTTAATTGGTATTATTGAATTGGATACTAAACAAATCTCTTTCTCTCCAAGTGGTCGTCATTCTCTTATGTAGTCTTTCCTCTCATCCATCAACTTCAAGTAACACTGATCCTAAACAGTTGTGTTCATTATGAATCATTCTCTACCATACCCTATGCAGTAATCTGCACAAACCTTGTAACCAGTGAGACTACCGTGATTGGGGAGAGGTGTGTGACAGGGTGGGCCTTGTCCTGCTTTAGGTCAATGAATCATACCTTGTCTATTTACTATGCACTGCTTACATACTATCTGCATACTGCCGCAGTACAAGAGATTCTAACGTAATTTGTTTATACGCGCTTTCTCGGGGAATCGGAAGTGGTGTGTCATATGTCTCACACATCACCATGTACCACAGCAACGACCATGAATTATGACTCAAAAAGCAACGGCTTTCATCAAGGCCAGCTGCCATGAGCATCTACTGACAAAAGTCATGATCTTTTGTGCTCAGGTCAGCTTTTTAACATTATCAAAATGGCCGTGCTAGCGGATGTGGTCCTGGTCTTGTAAGCCTGTTCAACGTTATTTAGCCAAACGCGTAGGGTTCGTCAGACCTAAAAAAGGGGCCTCAACTTCGTACTACTCAAGCATTGACAATGCACGACAAACCCATCGTCCTACCTAGCTGAGTAGCTGCTGTATTCTTTCTACAAAGACATGAGAAAATCAGGGGGCAACAACGAGCTAAGTCTTCTTAACCACAAAAGGTCAGCATGGCAGACGTCCCGCACGACATAAATAAATAACTAAAAATTCAACCTTGATGGGCGCTTTCTAAGCGCCGAGTCCCACTATCAAGCCAATAACACCTTTTCATGTACGAGCACAACATGGAGCGGAGTCTTTACACCGACTTGAGGCCTCTTCCCTGTTTTCTCATGACGGCAGTCTGACTTTTCAGAGATATGACAGTGATGATGCTTCGGACAGTGGATTTGAAATTCACAGGCCAAAATGTACGCCGGTCATATCCGAGGACCGAGTGTCCAACCGATTCCACCTGAACTTAGTTGGAATAGACGAGAAATAGGACGACAGGAACTTGTTACTAGTTCTACCAAGAACTCTTGGAGTATACTCAGCCACTTCTAGATTCAGGCCATGTTAACAACACGCCCTATTACAAAGCAGTAGTCGTCAACAATACTTCGGAACATCGGGAAGAGTTCTCTTCCATGATACGATTACTTGTCCTCCTTCCATTCTCTCTCTCGGCCACACCGAGCAAAAGTCCTCTATGTTCATAAAGGGAAGCCCAGCGGCACAGTTCAAACTTTCGCAAACCCAGGGTAACCCAGGTTAGGTAGTTGACAAATGGGTGATTTTTTTTGACTTTGGGCTAACTCGGAAATAGCTCGCGATAGCGGTGAGCACGGCGGTTCGAGAGAATCCACTTTCCAGCCTCGGGAACACGATCCTCCCGTGTTAGCGGCAGATCCTCGTAAAACGTTGTTCTTGCAGACACGCGAGATGTTTACGGTGGGAGTTTACGGTGGGTGAAGGTTACAGGGTAAGAGTGGACTTTTTAGTTTATGATTACGTGTATGTATGCAGAGCCGAGTTTATAGATGACAACTCGACTTAGAGATGAATGCATAAGATAATGGGAATAGCTTGGTGTGTGTAAATGTTGAGTGCTTGCGTATACCTAATAGAATAGCTTAGCTGCCTAGTCATTCCTATAATTTCCTATGGTTCATTCGCAATCCTACTACCTAGTACATTTCTACTGTCATCTCAACAAAAGCCGGAGGTTACGGAGTCCGCAAATCAGAGTCGACAAGAAGTCTAGTTAACCTATCATACCAATCCCCGAGCTGTGATCGGTAGGCGTGGGTGATTAAGCTTTCTGACGCCAAAATATCTCAAACACGTTGATCATTTTTCCTCCAATGACCCTCGCCCGTCCGTATCCGTGCTCGCACATCACCCCCGGCACGTGGTGCGATCCCTGGAGGTCTTGGACCCCATCTAGACTCGCGACCCGTAAAGACATTAGATAACAGCTTGCTCACACGTATTCTTCTTTACGAGATTCCGCGGTGCTCGTCATTTACATGTACTCTACCTGTAACACTAGTCTCTCCCCTTTAACACTTGAGACAGCCATGTTCTACGATCAGCTTACCTCAAACAACCGTGATTTGTTAGCTTACTCTCTAGCACCTCGTCTAGGAATAACCATAACGGTAACCATGACCCGGAGACCCGGGGTGGGTTGTTGCCGGCCGGACGTGGGACCATCTCGGACGGGCCGACCCCATAACAAAGAGGATGTAAGGCGTGGATCTCGGGATAAGATCCATGAACGGCAAGGTGTGGTTCTCGGAAGAAATCCAGGGGTTTATTCCGTGATGATGCTACGCTGGACTGGGCGAACTACCGAAAGTAAGGGTCTTGAGCCATTCTCATGGGTGTGTGCTTTACTTGTTTAACCGTATTTTGAAGCATCTGACTTAAGGTTAAGTCAAAATACGAGGTTTGTAAAACCCCCACAGTCTTCTGGGACTATCCTAGAAGTAGCTATGAAAATGGAAAGGGGGAGGCGAATCGAAGACGTTGGAGGACACTTGTTGAACAACAGCGCCAAGCAAAGCCGGTAGATAGAGTAACACGTCGATCAAGATGCCAGTCGGATTTTACTCCCCGTCTCCGTAATCCATACAGCTGTTGGTTCTAAAAATTCGGCAAAAATTCATAAGGCTGAACCCATCACCCGGCTCCATCTCGCCTGTCCTTGTCAGTGAATGTTAACCAATAGACCCCCAAGGGCATGAATGACCCTGCTGCATCAGTGACAGTTGTTTTACATGCCTCACGGGCTTGACCGACTCGGTTTGGCTCCAGCACATCCTTGCAACGGCGGAACAGTTCCTCCATTGGGGAGGTGGCCTTCTAGAATTGGACCATGTAACGGTATTCTGGGGTGTCTGAATCGCCCCGAATACACACACAGACACACACGGTTCGGCGAAGTAGTGATTCTCCGGGGTTTGCCATGTCACTCCGGTAGTAGCTACACCGCCAAGACCCTGTCAAACCTCCGGCTCCTCGGTGTTTGTTGAGCGAAACCACCGAGAGGCCATGTCCATCTACGATCCCAACCTCGAGGGAGGTTAGGTATAAAAGGGGAGTTAAGTCCTCTCCTAGACAACTTCTTCACTCCATCACCACCACCACCACATACACACTCAACCAGACATCACTCAGCTTAACTCTCAAGTTCAACTCAAATCACCATGAAGGCCTCCGCTGTCATCCTCGCTGCCATCACTGGCGCCTCTGCTGCCGTCACCACCACTCTGCCCGCTTCCGCCGGTGTCAGCAGCGTTCCCACTGCCATCCCCGTTCCCAAGGGTGGCAAGTACGATGGTGGCATGAAGCGATTCGAGCGCAACCGTGAGTTTGATCCAAGCAACAACCGACAGCCTACCATTTACTGACACATCTCCCGTCCTTCAGCCAGCACTTGCGAGGGCCAGAACGAGACTGGTGAGAAGGCTGCTTCTTTCATCCTTGAGGACGGTGCTACTCTCTCCAACGTCATCATCGGTGCCTCCTCCGGTGAGGGTGTTCACTGCAAGGGCGCTTGGTAAGTCCTCATCTCATCAACACTTCCACCACAACTAACAGTCACCAGCACCCTGAACAACGTCTGGTGGGCCGATGTCTGCGAGGACGCCGCCACCTTCAAGCAAAAGTCCGGTACCTCGACCGTCAACGGCGGCGGAGCCTTCAAGGCCTCAGACAAGATCCTCCAGTTCAACGGCCGCGGCACGCTGAACGTCAACAACTTCTACGCCCAGGACTACGGCAAGCTTGTCCGCAACTGCGGCAACTGCTCCGGCAACGGCGGCCCCCGCAACATCAACATCAAGGGCGTCGTCGCCAAGAACGGTGGTGAGCTCTGTGGTGTCAACCACAACTACGGTGATGTCTGCACCATCACCGACTCTTGCCAGAACAAGGGTAAGAGCTGCCAGGCTTACACTGGTAACGACCAGGGTAAGGAGCCCCCCAAGTTCGGCGACGCTGGCGACAACGGCAAGTCTTGCCTCGTCAAGAGCCTCCGCACCAACTGCTAGATGGCTTCGCCCGGGTTTGTTGGGCAGTGATGAGTCTCGCCTACAGGGGAAGCTTCTCTATGGGGGAGAGATTGATTCCTGCTTGAAGATTGTGTGTGTTACCTTAAAGTTGTCACTTCTATGGGATCTAGCTGGATCTGGTGCTAGAGAGGGAAAAAGAAAGTAGCAGTGATAGTTCTTGTGTGTACATATTTAGACAGATAGTATATAAAACGTTGTGCTTGATGGAACTCCTTAGCCGCTATCGGGTCTTGCAATTATCCTCCTTGTTTGGATCTCTCATTGAAACCGCCTCTGTATAATAAGGTTGGTGAGACCCCCCACTAATTCCACCCTCGTAGTGTCTTCTTCCCACGAGTGATCGATACACTGTTTAATGGTGAACCGCTTCTCCAAGTCCACGATCAGCATGCTGTCAATGAGATCGAGGGCCGGGTCTCCGACGGGGTCCCAGTAAGGTGATGGATAATCGAATCTTCCCGTCTGGATTTGCTCTATTATTGTAAAGGGGAAATCTTTGGAGTAGAGCTCATCCGAGAAGGGCACGAATCCACAGAGGCAGATGTATAAGACGACACCAGCAGACCAGACGTCCATCCCAAGTCCATACGTTGTGCCTTCGGAATCTCCGAGAACCTCCGGGGCGGCATCTGTACTCCAATCGTCAGCACAATTCCAAGCCAGAAATAAAGTGTTACCCACAGATCGGTATGCCGTCAGCTGTATTCGCGTCACTTGAGGTATCAGGCTCACTGTCAACTTTCATTGCCTGACTAAAATCGGCCACCTTGACGAAAAGAGTCTCGGTATCAAACAGAAGAATATTCTCGAGCTTGATGTCCCGATGTGCCCATCCAAGGTCATGCTTCCTTGCGTAAGCTTCACAGGTAAACTGAAAGGTCAGTCAGTACAACTCACTAAGAAGTCAAGCGCAGAAAACACTTGGGAAATCACTATTCGTGATTCATCCTCTGTCAGACGCTTCTTTTGAGCAACCAGGTCGAAAAGCTCTCCTTCTGGGGCACGTTCCATAACCATGTAGATCTTGCAGTCCTTGTATTCAGCAAATAAATCGACGAGGCGCAAGATATTCGCGTGAGGGTCCTGTTGGACTTTTCGAAGTATACGGGCCTCACCGCGTATGGTATCTAGTCCGGCGGCAGACTTGGTCCATTTCTCGACGGTAAAGGTCTTCACGGCGTATATCGTGCCTGTTACTTTGTTGGTGCACCTGAATACTTGTGCAGAATCCCCTTTGGCAATCTGCTCATTCAAGTCGTAACGTCTTGAAAACCCCATGCTGTACTCCAGATCTTCCACCGCCTCGGAGAAATCCCCCAGGTCCGTTTCAGATGGTTCGTTGTCGGACGTGGCCTTGATCTCAGCCGGCTCGAGATATTCTTGAAATCTAGTTGTTTCACCCCCCATATTGAGGCTTTGTCGTTGCAGAGGCTTTCTAGCGACGGCCTCGTAGTCGGCTGTAAGCCGCCCAACAAGCTGTGTAAGCCCTCTGCGGGAGGCAACTGTGGATGCTCGACGGCCAGCAGAGCCACGAGGAAGAACCGCCCCGTGATCAGCCAGTAATGTGGCGATTTCTTCCTGGCCGTTGCGCGTCGCGATGCTGAGAGCAGAATCACCCCAGACCGTCACCGCCATCAGTTCGGCCCCTGCATCCACCAGCATCTGAACCGTCCTTATGTTGCCGCTAGAAACAGCCGACATGAGAGCGGTCCAGTCACTGGATATCTTGACATTTACGTCTGCCCCTTTGCTCAGCAGAACCTCAATCACCCCATTCTCGCCGTTCCTCGCCGCCCTTTGAAGAGCTGTCTCGTTCATGTAGTCGCGGGCATTGTGATCAGCCCCTAGGTCCAGGAATGCTCGAACATTCTCGACATGCCCAAAGCTTGCAGCGCGAATCAAGGCCGTCTCTCCGTCAACTCCCTTATCATCCACGCCATGGCCATTCGCTATCATTCGACTGAGCATGGCAGGTAGATCGAAAGTAGAGACGAGGACGAGAGCAGGCGTACCTCTTGGAAATTCCTGACTCCAGTTCAAATGACGGATGCCATGAAGGTTAAAAGCCTGGCTTGTCATCTCCATCGCTGTAGCATTGGAAGTCAGCTTGTCGAGCAAGGGGATGAAACCATCTCCTTTGACCATGTTGATTTCAGAGCCCCAGCTCTTCGCAGCATAGTCAAGGAAGGGATATTCCTCGAGTCGCTGGGCCATTTCCTTGTCTGTTTTGCAGATGCCACTAGAGAAGTTTGGCAAAGTCAGATACTTCAAGCTGATCCTTGTAATGCTCATCCTGCCATCCATGAGCTTTTGGCCATGAGACCTCTCAAAGTATTGCTGAGCTGTGTAGTGCACCAGTCGAACAGTCTTTGAGTCGCTATCGACGATGATGAGGCCCCCACAAGCGCCGGTTAGGATATCGCCGTCCGGAAGGTCGTCATCTTCAAGTTCCACGTCCTCTGGCAGGTCCCGCGTGGCGTGCATCTGCTGCAACTCCAAAACCGTGAGGGGCCGCTTCGCGCACAGCACCCAAAACAGCACAGCCTCGGCCAGTTCTACAGCATCTGGTGCTTGGCTGTAGATTCGTTCGAGTGCATCCGAGTAGGTGGCATCCAAAGTAGTGGGGAGGGTTCGGAGTGATGACCGCACCTCTTTACGGTTGATCTTTGGGGAGAGACTCTCTAAATGCAGCTTCGCGAGTAGAAACCTGCCTCAGTTAGCAACTTGAGCGCCAAGAAAGACTGTAAAGCTGGACCATACATTCCCTGGGATTCTTGAATGATGGTTCTGACAATGTCATCCCTCAAACTTGGGTCAGCACGGATGTGCCTCGACAGTCGGTATTTCTGGCCAATCTGAGCGTCGAGAAACGCCGCGATGTCTTCGTTTTGCGCAGATATCTGCAGCCTCTTGGCCTGACCAAAATATTCCTCGAAAGTGTTTGAAAACCGCGACGTGCAAAGAACCCTGACACGCGGGCCCAACGAACACACCAAGGTGATGAACTGGAGGGCCTGCTCCTCAGACTCGGCAAATTCATCCAAGGCGTCAACTACTATATGTATTTTGGTCAACTTTGCCGTCAGCATCACCAGAATCTCCATGACCTGAGTCTGCGTGAGATGTGTGTCGTATTGCTGGTGTTGATTGTAGAGCACTGTTACTTCCGGTGGCAACATCAGGTCTGTGGAATTTTGAAGAATTTGTTGAAGCAAACTCGAAAGAAGAGCAGAAGGTGTCTGTTCATGGCGTTGATTATAGTCACAGTAGACGTATGCGCAAGTGGTGTTGGCAGTTCTCTCGCGCTCGAGGTGGTCGATAATCAAGGAACTGAAGCAACCTAGGTCAGTGATTAAAAAGCATCAAGATCAAGAGCCCACTAACACAAGGCTCGTCTTGCCGGCACCAGCTAAACCGTGACAGTTAGAACAATCCCAAGGTACTGGCTACGGGGAACGCACGAATGCCCGGACACCATAGTATGTCGATGTCTCCTTTCACCCAGCTCCGGAACGTCTCATGCTCAAGTAGCCAAGTGCCAGTCCCGGGCTGGACACTTTCCAGGACATCGGCATGTCTGGCACGAAAAGATATTGAGCTTATCCAACGGATGATCTTTCGTGCTTCCTCGTCTCGATAATTGGCCTCAGATCTGTCCGATTTGTCAATCAGATCGTCAAGTTTGAGGTTCGTTAGCTTGGCGAGTTGACTAAAGCATTTCGTAAGTTAGCAAGACTCATTTTAGTTTTGCAACCTTAATAAAACATACAAAAGATCATTCTGCATAATCAAGCTAAAATGAGTCTTCAGTCGTTCCAAAGAAGCAAGCATTTCAGAAACGTCCTTCTTATCAAATGGCCAGGTAAAAGGTTTCGTTAGGCGATGCAAGCTGTGTTGAGGCGCAAGCTGGGTAATAATGTCTTCGACGATCCCCTTGAAGAGGCTGAGGGGGCCGTCTGGACTAGCTAACGTCCTTATAGACGTAGGCTTCAGAGCTTCGGTGGCCTCAATTGCGTCTTCCGAGTCCTCGACACGGTCCTTAAGCATCTCGAGCAAACAGACTGTGCTCCTTAGCTCATCGCGCAATCGTAGACGGTCGGTCGAGCCTTGCTTGACATCTTTGAGATACTGCGTGGCGGTGGCAGCAAGTTGAAGTATTGCCACTATGCTGGCAGTACCCGTTGGCTCATGTGGGTCTAGGGTAATACTCAATGGGTCACTCATACTACCGGCTCCAGTTGTGAACCATCGAAACAAGCTTGCCCGAAAGCGTAGAGACGAGTTGAATGACTACCTAGGTTTGTCTTCTTGGCGCCTAAAGGCGGGGTAGGCGAACAGCTACCTGCGTGAACACAGCACTCAAATTGAACCGAAGTTGAACCCCAAGACTATGAAGACATAAAGGCAGCTGTTTGTGATGCCTTACTTTCATCCCAGATCCTCCATGCCCCTATTCTCTGGTTTTTCCTCATGAGAAGCTTAGAGTTTAACCATGTAGATCCTATAGACCGTATACTTTCTTCCTTTCACCTAAACAAAGTTCAATGCATTCCTCCGCATTTAGATTGCATTGGCGCATGGCGTAACTCTCTGTCCATGGCTGACCCTAGAGCCTATCACGGAATGACGCAGGGGGTGATGCAACCTGGAAGCCACTGCGGCACGTGGACCCACCCCCATGACCACCATGGACAGAAGCTCGCTCATGGGAGCTGCTGCTATGCGAACTTCCGACCTTCAACACCACTTCACCGCGATAGCTACGCTACAGCTTCTTTAGCAATTCACGGCAATCGACGGCAAAATGGCAGGCGTCAGGCTCCGCGATATCAGCAGTTATCTGATCCTGCTCATCGCAATCACGACGTTGGGATCATTACAGTTCGGCTTCCATCTGGTACCTCCCCCTCCAATATCAGCATGCCCTGACAATGACCTCTTGCTGACAATCACTCACAGGCCGAGCTCAACGCGCCCCAAGATGTCATCACCTGCCGTAAAAAGTCCATCTCGACCTTTGAGCGTCTCAAGGGATTCGTCACCTCTTCGAAACCGAACGAGCCCACCGGCGGCCTCTTCTCCAATTGTATCCCGATGAACGAAGCTGCTTTCGCAACCATATCTTCGATATTCACAGTGGGAGGCTTGTTGGGAGCTCTAGTGTCTGGTCCCTTCTCTTCTCGACGCGGTCGTCTTCCTGCGATGCGCTTCACTGCCTTGCTCTACTTGTTTGGAGCTGCCATCGAGACAATCGCAGGAAGTGTCTTTGTTATGGCGCTCGGCCGCCTCATTTCCGGAATTGGTGCTGGTGCATCTACTGTTGTGGTACCTTTGTACATCAGCGAGATTGCGCCACCCAAGGAGCGTGGTCTCTTTGGCTTCATGACTCAGATCTCCATCAACTTGGGCATTCTGGCCGTCCAGACCCTTGGATACTTCCTGAGCTATGGAAACGCTTGGAGGTGGATTCTTGGCTCCGGTTTCTTTATTGCTTCTGCGCAGACTCTGGGCCTTGTGGTTGTGCCAGAGAGTCCATCGTGGTTAGCTGCGCAGGGTGATTCGACAGCGGCCAAGAGGACTCTCCAGAGGATCCGCGGCATGGGCTACGATATCCATGAGGAGACAGAGTCATGGAGCTCCGATGAACATGTAGCGTCTGAGGAGGAGGGACTTCTTCAAGCTGATGGAGCAGCTGAGGTAACCCCCGCCGCTGGAAAAGGCCCTGTTGAGCACCTCGGCTTCCTTCAGGTGCTCAAGGACCCCCTCTACAGGCCAGCCATTGTTGCTGTTGTCGGTATCATGTTTGTTCAACAACTTTGCGGCATCAACTCGATCATCATGTACTCCGTCTCACTCCTTGCGGACCTTCTCCCGATTTCCTCGGCCCTCCTTACCATCCTCATCTCTGTGGTCAACCTGATCACGACGGTTGCCTGCGCTCCTCTGCCTGACCGTCTCGGTCGCAAGACTTGTCTGCTTGCGTCGATTATCGGACAAGGATCAAGTGCATTTGTTCTTGCTATTTCGATTGTCTTTGGCATCAAGATTCTGTCGGCCTTTGCTGTCGTCATCTTTGTCGGCTTCTACGCTGTTGGACTTGGCCCTGTGCCCTTCATCCTGGCCTCCGAGCTGGTCGGGCAGGAAGCTGTTGGTGCTACACAGAGTTGGTGCCTTGCGGCCAACTACGTGGCTACATTCATCGTGGCTCAATTCTTCCCCATCGTCAACACGGCTCTAAACAACCTTCTTGGCGGCCATGGATGGGTCTACTTCATCTTTGCTGGCCTAGCCAGTGGATCAGCCATCTTTGTCTCTTGGAACGTGCCAGAGACAAAGGGTAAGAAGGATGCCGACGAGGTCTGGGGCAGGACGCGACGGGTTGATTAGGGGCAACACGGCGTAAAGGCCAACGCACCACGCATACTTGGTTCAGACCTGGGTCATTGACAATTGCATCCACAAAGCGAGTTGCAACTATAGTCATTCTATGAGTTCTTCATGATTTTGACAGATCCCTCAAGGGTCTGAGCGAGTGTTATTAGCCAGTTTCTCTTCACAATGCTTGATGGATATGAGCGGTTTAGGCGTTTGCAGGTATGACTTGACAGAAATAATGAGATATCACTG
>JABCKC010001166.1:0-16782 GCA_013186395.1 Fusarium papillatum | reverse complement strand
CCTAGCGAATCTCCTCTGGATTATTGTCACGGCCGTTAATAGCCCGACGGCGAGTGTTTTACTCCAAAAGTCATCGTCTTTGTCGATGCCAAATGCGAAGAGCGTGTATTGCGCAAATATGATGCAGTTACTAGCCGTGAAGCCAAGAAGCACCGCGTATATGGCGAAGAGTGTTGATGCGAGTAATCGTGGTCGTCGATATGTAAACTCGATAAAGACCTTGTCGCCTCCAGATCTAGGAAGCATGCATCCATACTCAAGGGACACAGCCAACCCACAAGCGCCGATAGCAGCGCCCACGACCCATAGAAGCAGAGATAAACCAGGACTTCCGACAGATTGAACTATTGTTCCCGGTGTAGCAAATATGCCGCTCCCGACGACGCGAGAAATGACGAGGATGTAGGCGCTCTGCCACGAGAGTGTCCGACCGATCGGGGACGTCTCGGGGAGTACGTCATCTTCGAGGGATCGAGAGGGTTCAACGGCTCCGACGGCTATTTCGCCTTCGTCTATGGAGCTTGTGGGTGTCTTGTCAACGGAGCCATATGAATCTTGACTTGACGGGCGCTGTAGCAGCGGCTGCTTTTGAGGAGCGTTTCGTGTCATGACATTTGTGATGATTGCATCCCTCTCTACTATTACCCGGGAGGAGATGGGGTTTTAAGAGGATGGGAGGAAGACGTGATTGTGGTCATGGTTGATAAGCTGCGAGACATCCGGCTGTGTTGGTGTTGTTCGTCAGGCGTGATGAGGATGACGCGATCGCTTGGGGGGTTCTGGCATCAACACGTGTCGTAAGCATTGTTTCAGATGATTGTGAAACCTCATGACTTAAAGTATAGGAATGAGGTGAATTTTATTAATTATTTACGTGTTTCTCCATGATTTGAGAGAGTTGTTTTGGTATACTGATGCATGCTTCTTCAGAGTTGCGTCAGCTTGCAGATATCACCGTTGCCGCTCAACCATAAAGGATAGCAGTATTGAGATATGGACCCCCATTTAAAAGAATGACATCATACTTTGCATATTAAACGTCAAATTAAAAAAGTCCCCGACGCAACGTTGAGAAAGAGTCCTATTAATAATTCCCCAATAACGCGTGTCTGTAGGGTAAGACGTGATAAGATCAACACTTTACAAAGCGGGATGATATCCCACTTGAACACCCTTGTGATCAGCATCCATGTGAACTACTTTCACATGCTTACAAGTTATTAGGTCCGTGGATCTTTTCTCTCTTGATTGTTTAATCCGTGGATGTTTATGGACTTACTAAGGAGTTATTTCGACACCAGACGAGTCTTTTTAAACCTCAAGTCACTTCCTCACTGAACTAATCCTGCAGAAAGCATTTGTGTGAAACGAGACCATGACTTGCATTATGACACTCAGAGACACGATATTTCCTTGAAATAGACATATTCGTTGTCTCCCGCCTTGGTATCTGGCCAATGCCTGCTTGAGACTTTAAGCTATTTGAGACCCTTTTATGAAACCTAGAACACGCTGCCGCTGAGTAATTTAATCATACACTGTTGTCAACATCGTTACCCATTGTGGTTTGCTCTTTGCAGCCACCCCAGGGCTTCTTATTCATATCAGAATAGCACAAACTCCCATATCAGCCATAGCATGCCTCGCACTCCAAAGCTTATCAGGATACTGTCCCCTCTGCTTCCAAGCATGCTTAACAATCCGATAAACAGTCCCACAATTCGTAAACCCAGCCTCCGACCTACTAAGCAATCCCTTTAGTAAATCGTCAAAATACTGCTGCTGCGGAGGAAGCGCCATCGATCCAGCTACACACAAAGGCCACGGGGTCCCGCGTAGTGAAATGTTGGCGGGCATCTGTTCGAGTACTTCGATTACTCTTAGGACTGCTTGGTGTGGATCAGGTGCTGTTAGGCCGTATTCTGATGCTAGGGTGTAGAGTTGGACGAGGGCTGATGTTGCGAAGAGGTGGGTTACTGAGCGTGTTACTGATGTCGAGTGCTTTGTCTGGTATTTGTTAGTTTTTGATGGATAGAAACATCGATGGACTTGCCGCTGATTCAGCTTCTAGGGCTGCTTCCATTCCGTCAAATATTTGTTTCTCAAGCTCGAGGATATTTTCCTGTAATGTCTCGGTACTCATAGAACCAGCCTTTGAATCAATCGTCACAAGATCACCAATAGCAATCATAATAGAATTCTGACATCCCATAACCCTCGACATGTCAATCTTGCCAGCGTCTAGCCACTCGCGATACGGTAACTTCGGAGATGCACCCGTTGAAACCGGAGCAAGAACATCGATCCAGAGGAGATTCGCTAGGAGAAATTTTTGAGCCGTGTCCATGCCTCGGAGAAAGTCAAAGTCTGGACTTGAGGGGTCCGGTGGGTTAAAGTTGAATTCGGAGGGTTTTAGTTCGTTGGCGACTGATACGAGGGCGTTGAAGTGAGGTTCCCAGTTACTCGTGCCTCCTTGGAAGACCTAGACTATCAGTACGAGTAGATGAGGGTTGCAGGGTGTGTTTACCTCGAAGCTTATTAGGAACATGCCGCCTGCTAGAAACTCGAGCCATTCTTCACGACTATTGGTGAATCCACCAACTTCTCGACGACCTATTATCTGTCGAAGTTCTTGTAGTGCTTTTGTGTGATAACGAAGAAGTTCATCTTCTTGGTTTTCGGTTCGGTATGGTGAGGAGATGTGTTGATGGAATGCAGATAATGTAAGAGCAGCATTGCGTAAAGGTGCACCTTGAATATGTTAGTAGTAGTTTGGTTAGTTTGGAAGAGAGATAAGTACTTCGCTCTAGAAGAAAGAATAACCATCCTCGTCCTCCTTCTTCGGGCGCATCAACGTAGAATGTATACTGGATAGGAAATATATAATCCAAGTAATGAACAAGATACTGCGCTTCTCGAAACGTCGTATTCCTCGCTTGTGAATCTGACGGAGTAGAAGTGGTAACAGTATCATCATCCTTGAGCCTCGCCTCCCTCGACGCCTGCGCAGCCTGAGCAGTCGCCTGAGCAAGCCTCCTATTCTGAACCCTCTTGACGCGTCGAAAGTTTTCCTTTACAGCGGCTTTGATGCGTACGAGTTCCTCCTGCAGGAGGACCTCGTCGGCCATCCAGCCTGGGGCGTCGATGTCGTAGCCGTGGCATTTGATGTGTCTGTCGGTGCACTCTTTGCAGTCTGGGACTTGTTCGTCGCATTTTCTATGGCGGATGCGACATGTCCAGCAGCCCCTGCGTCCTCGTGTCATTGTTGTGTGTCTCTGGTTGTTCAAGCTCGGAATTGGGAGAATGCAAGGTGGGAAATGGAAGTTCAAGGTGGGAATTGAGATTTGTGGGGGATTGTGGAGCTTTTGATGGTCTTGGCTGGTGAACCTAGTTAAAGGAGAGAGACTAGGGAGGTTTTGACTCGTCATGGTCCGAGGTTAGAGATAGGGGATAGCATCGGTATAGTATTGGGTGGCTGGGATGTCACTGACTCGGATAAACCAACCACCTGATCCTAGTCATGGTCTCGAACTCTGTATAACTACCTACGTGGGGGTGATTCGAGTTCAAATTTAAGCCATGATATCAATGTGGTTGATTGCGTTGACACGTAATTTGAATGTTTACTTGTGTTGTTCCTTTTCTTATCTGCCATCTATGTTGAGTACTGGGGGGGTTGAAAGTTTCTATATCGTAGATTGTTTCAGACTGGTGTGATGAACGTTGAAATAGATCAAACTTGTTATTTACAACGCTCCACTCTTCGGCAGAGGTGGCCGGCCAATCCAGCTTGTGGACTTACTGGAAGGCCTGGGGTTCATATCTGTTCACCAAGAGTCTGGAGCTCGTAGTAGGCCATACAATATACCGCGTCTCTAAGATTACTTCTGAATGAGAGACTAAGTAGGGCAGATCGGCTATTCTATTGGAAATTTGCCATCTTGGACTTCTCTGGAGAATGTCCGCAGTGCTTGCATACTGATGTCGCCAACCTCGGCATATCGCTTGTGCCACCTGTGTTTGTCCTCGTTAGCCTGACAACGCAAATAGAAGCTCCGGTGTACTTGCTCGGGAAATAGTGATTTCTGAAACCCGAGCGTTTCGGTTTGCAGCATGAGCTGGCCAGAGCACTCGGAACCGGATCTATGGTAACAAAGGGCGTCAGCAAGGGTCCAGCCCATTCCCCAGTAATACGAAGCAAACTCCCCGATTCACTCTTACCCAATCCCGATGGTGGGAATCTCTAACGTGTTGGTGATCTCCGCTGCTGTTTGTGAAGCGACGGCCTCAAGAACCACAGCCACAGCACCGGCATTCTGGACGCTCCTGGCGTCAGAAAGAAGCTCCGTCGAGGTGTCACTGCTGTCATTCCCTTGCTTTGAGGCGTCCAGATCCCTCTGCAGTGTGAGACCGATGTGTGCAATGACGGGGATGCCCGCTTTGGAAATGGCCTGGATGATCGGGCTCACGTCGCTCCCTCCCTCGAGCTTGACTCCATGAGCTCCCCCTTCTTTGACTAATCTGACAGCAGACTCGATGGCTATGCTATTGTGAGTTATAGAATGATGCTCATCGCAAGTAACGGACTCACCATGCTTTGTGGATTTCTCGTAGGAGCCAAAAGGAAGATCAGCCAGAAGAAACCCCGTCTTGAAAGCTCGGGCGACTGCTCTTGTATGATGCACCATCTCATCCAACGTGACCTTCTTTGTATCCTCGTACCCCAGAGCCGTGATTCCAAGGCTGTCGCCGACAAGCACAAGGTCTATACCCGCCGTCTCCGCAAGCAAGCCGCTGGGAAAGTCCCAGGCTGTGACACAGGCGAGCTTGCGCTTTGACGCGACTGTTCGGAGTCTGGCTAGGGCGGTTGTCATTTTGGATATTATCTGGAGTAGTTAAGGGCTCAGTTTCATGGGGTGATGCTGATTTGCCTTTATAGAGTCACGGTATGGTCTCATTAATAACATTTTGTTAGTCATTGATGAAGCCAGAGTCTGAGACCGAGCCTATACCCCCGAGCGATATCGTAAGGTTATGCTGTATCTAGTAATAAGGAAGGATGAAACTGCGCAGAGTGATAGTTGTCTAGTGACTATGAAGTGATGTAATTATGTTGAATGACGGACAGTAAAAAACTGCAGAGCAGCACTAAAACTTGTAGGAGCGAGAGCATGTTGACCAGCTTGAGAAATCGGAAAAACTCTGCAATAATGGTACTAAACAGACGGCCTACTAGGCCCGATTACAAGTGACCTGCTACCAGCGTCCTCTTGCTCGCGATGCACTCAATCTCAACATCAGTTCCCAATGGTAGCTCACGCACCCCCACACATGTTCTTGCCTATACACACGGAGTCAATACAGCGACGAGGACTACTTGAGCTGGGCAATACTGACAGGCTTCAGACCTGGAAAGAAAGAAGCGTAGACGTCATTCACCTCGGTAAAGTCTTGGATATTGGTGAGATATATGTTGGCCTTGACGATATTTTCCAGGCTAGAACCAGCTGCGTCAAGGACAGCACTGAGGTTGAGTAGGATTTGCTTCTATAGGATGCACCGCGTAAGCAAGAGTTCAAGATGGTGCGAGCAAGGACTGACGGTTCTATCACCCACTGTCCCGGTCACAGGAGTTCCAGTCTTCGGATCGATGGCCACCTGCCCGGAACAAAAGACTAAGTTCCCCAGAGATATGGCCTGCGAGAGGAAGGGCAGCGGGGTTGGCGCGTTGGGGGAGATGATTGCCTTGGCGGACATGACGAAACAGTTCGGGGAGAAGTTTGGGTTGGTGATGGAAAGATTGGTAAATGCTGTGTTTCTTGAGTGTCTGGACTTTTGTCCTGATAGTCACCCTTGGTGTAGTCACTTGTGACATCTTGGCCATAACCACGTAACCAACTGTTAGTCATTATCACGCCTACAGAAGCGCATCACGCCGATATTCGAGGGCTTGATAGAAAAGCACTTGGTATAAACCTGTATGACTACCTCTGTGCAGAGAACCAAAACTTAGCAGCCATCTCGTTGCTAAGCACCTTGACCAAAATGGTTTCCAACGTCGATCAAAAGCTGATGCTCAACATCGAAGACATCAGGCAAGCAGCCTCGGAGAAACTCTCGACCACTGCAAGAGGTGAGGCCACTGGATCACTCGAATATGACGACTGACGGCTTTCGCAGAGTTCTTCGATGCTGGCTCATTTGATCAAATTACGGTCAACGAAAATACGGCGGCTTACTCAAAGTATCGCCTACGGCCTCGAGTTCTTGTTGATGTGTCCAAAGTTGACACGACAACGACTGTTCTTGGACAGAGAATTCCGTTTCCGCTCTGTGTGGCGCCTGCTGGCATTCAGGCCATGGCACATCCTGACGGAGAACTCGCCACGAGTCGTGCTTGTGCCAGACGAGGAATCCATATGGGTGTGTCTTCCTTCTCCAACTACACAGTTGAAGACGTACGAGCTGCTGGGCTGGAGCTCGGGCCTCTGCAACATGCCATGCAGCTGTACACGATGCGAGATCGCTCGACGCAGCTGCGCATCATTAGACGTGCCGAGGAGGCCGGATGCGCTGCCATCTTCCTCACAGCAGATAGTCCAGTGCTCGGAGTAAGGTACAACGAGGTCCGAAATGACTTCAGAGTCCCCCAGGGTCTGGCGCTGCCCATGCTCGAAAGGACATCAGAGGTGATCCAAGCTCAGACTCACGACGATGGCTTCACCGGCTTCAACTCTGCCTCGCACTCGTGGGCCAAGGAGATTCCATGGCTCCGGAGCGTGACAAAGATGGAGATATGGATCAAGGGTATCCTGACTGCCGAGGACGTTGAGCTCGCGGTGCAGCATGGGTGTGATGGTGTCGTCGTTAGTAACCACGGGGGTAGACAGCTTGATCAGGCGCCAGCCACCATTGATGCGCTTCCCGAGTGTGTGCGTGCTGCTAGAGGTAGGATTGAGGTTCATGTTGACGGTGGAATCCGGAGTGGGGCAGATATCTTCAAGGCATTGGCTCTTGGGGCCAAGTGCGTGTGGATTGGGCGCCCAGTCATCTGGGGGCTGGCGGTGAGTACTCGGATCCCATTACGAAAAGTGCCAAATTAACGCAGTGCGCACATAGTATGACGGAGAAGCAGGGGTTTCCAAGGCTTTGGAAATTCTCCACGACGAGTTCAAGCGGTGCATGCAGCTCTGTGGGTGCAAGAGCGTCGCTAATATTACTCCTGCGATGCTCGGAGTGGTGTCGAGGGATGGACCACTTGCAAGGCTATAGGCTTTTACATATGCATCGAGGTTAGTTGTAGATCATTGTCAAGGTGTCTCTTTGAAGTCTACTTGCATCCCTTTATACATCGCGAAGTCTCATGATCCTATCTGCGTTAGAGACGCCTTTGAGATGGCGTTGACGCACCAATCCGCGACGTTCTGGTAGATGCCGACTGTCTCTTGCCTTGGTAATGTTGGAAGAGGAATCGTCGTCTGGACCTTGGGTGCGATTGGAGCTCCCGCAGCTATGATGTCGGCGCCGGGGTCATATAGCTCAGGGTATTGGATGAAGAAACTGGGATCAATCTTGAACCGTGGGACCCCGTCATCTAGGCTGAGGGCTTTGAAGGCCTCCCTGGCACATTGGGCCTCAAACAGGTCTTCAATGCTAGGTGCGGGAAGGAAGAAAGGCAGCTGAGGATCTATCGAATCGCACGGGTTGGTATTATCGTCGTCTGCCTCCAGAGCGCACACCAGATCCCAAACACGGATGTACCCTTGACCCGAATGACCAAGAAGTAACCTCCCCGCGTCAACCTCGACCACGTACGCGGTGGCAATATCGCAGATAATCTGATCCAGACAAGGGTTTGCGGAGTGTAGCAGGATGAGCTTGTCCCTGATGGTGGGGAACGGACACCAATCGATGACGGAGGGATAATCCTCTAGGAGCTGCAGAGCAGAGGGTCTATAGCTTGCGTGAAGGCGCGAGTAAATGACACGAGATCGATCCATCTGCCAGAGGAGTAGGTCGGCGACGTTGTCTTGGAACTTGGTGGCCGTATACCAAGCCAGGGCTGCGGGACGGCTGAGGCTGTGGAAGAGAGATAGCATGACTGTGACTGATAGTCGAAGCCCGTCTCTGTAGAGGGTCAGTAGGGATAAAAGACGATTGGAGAGGTAGCTTACGGTGTGGAACGGAGTTTGGTCCATTTCTTGACGAGGCAGCTTCTGATCATTTGCATGTGATCCGAGAATGAAGAGTTGGTGCTCGCGAGTGCCAAGGTCGTCATTCCCGTGCTGGGTCTCCGGGCCTGGAAACATGCAGGGCCCATCTGATAGTGGTGTGCCCAGACCCCCGGCAAGCTTCTGACGGGGGAGCATCCTTCAACGAAGAGCGACATGTCCAAGTCTGTGTATGGCTCTTGGCCGCTGGATACGACGATGCTGTTGTGGTTGTCTCCCGGCCCCATGTCATCATCATCATCGTCTGTTGGTAAAGAGTCCGGTGGTACTAAGGGGAGAAAGTCGTCGACTTGTCTAGGCTCGAGTATTAACGTCTCGTTATTATCGTGGCCGGGTGACGTGTCTGTCGAGGGCTGGCCTTGAGCTGCTGACTCGGCAACCTTCGTCGGTTCATCATCATGGTCTAGAGATGGCTCGGGTCGGGGATCAGTCTCTTTGCCGTGGGATACCTGACTCATCATTGAATTCGACAGCGACCTCAGCGTCATTTGTACGCGCTCAAGCTTGCCGATAGCCGCCGTGAGCTGGGCTCGCAGAGCCTGGTTGTCCCTCTCCAGCCTAGCGATGCGCCCATCTTCATCGCCACCCCTAATCTCTAGGCGTCTCTCCAAGTCCTTGATATAAGCGCTCTGCCGTTTTCTGAATGCTTGTTGTGACAATCGGTTGCGCAACCTGATTTGTTAGCGGTGAGTGTGCGTCAAGTCTAGGGAGGCTTTCACCTTTTTTGTGACACGGTGGATGCGTCGGTGGATGCATCAGCCGATGATGATGATGCCTTGGGCATGGTGGACTTTAGAAAAACACAAGGCAAGGAGCTTTGGCCAGCAGCAGATATTACGAGTGAATTGATTAGAAGTGAATTGATGACGGGAGACTCAAAGGAGTACCAGATTATCCCCAGAAGATAGAACTGACTCGTCCCGCAGGTGACATGAACCGTGTTAGTCACATCTTGTTATGTCAGAGAGGAGGTGTGGAGTCAGCCAGCAGCAACACCCCCCATCGTCAAGCCGGGGAGGTCTGGAAAGAATCATTGACGTTTTTCATTTTACGAATTAGCACGGTTACAGGCAGTCATACTACATTCCTTGACCGAACGAACGCACATGCAACCTTGATGGCAAGTCTGTGTGTGATTAAAGACTCTAGAGTCTAACACAAATCTATCACACAATACGTCTATGTTGAGATTGGCATTTTACAAAACCAGTAGTATTATCAAAACTCCTTAACTATGCAAACAAACTGTCTAATCAATCAATCACTACAAGTTCCGCAGCACACCGTCCATTAGACCCCTTGGCAACCACAACAACCATGAACTGATCCTTAGGCACAGTCCTCGTCGTCGGGAACCGCTCCGCCCTCTTCGGTCTCGTAAGGCGATCCTTGAATCTCCAGGTGCTTCCATCAACGGTGATAGCATCGGAGGGTTGGCCGTTGACAAAGGCTGTTACGGATGTCACTTGAACGTTGGGGTTGTTTGTCTCGATTGTGCCGTTGATGTCGACATTGCGGATGTGGTTCGACTTGTCTTTATCTTTTTGAGTGGTTGTTGATGTGATGGTCAAGACAGGAACGACATCTTTGAATGTCTCCTGAATAGAGGGGGAAAGAGAAATCTCGTCTGTGGCTAGAGGAGGTGCCAACGGGGGAGTGACTCTTCTTTGAGATTTAGTCTTATATGCAAAAGCATATTTCAGAAGATCTTGATCTTGCCAGGCCTTGGAACAAAAGGTGACACCGACGGGCATGCCCTTGTCTGCCATCTTGCCCATTGGCACGGTGATGCAGGGAATACCAAGGTGCTTGAATGCTCGTCCTCCGTTGGAGTATAAAACACCAGGACGAAGAGCATCCGTCATGGATTCAAATGTCTCATCTGCATTTGCATACGCCACATCGCCGTTGGTCGGGAAAGCAACGAGATCATACCCGTTGAAATCCATCCACTCCTCATATAATCTCTTTCGCATCGTATCGAGGGCCTTTGCCGCATCTTCACACTCAGGAAAGGTATATAACGTTCCGTTTCGTTCGCGAACCGCTTCGATCATGTCGACATATCGTACTTGATTCTGAGACTCGGTGTGCAAGGTCGGATCGTCCATCGGTGCGACGAGAGGATGGATCTTGTCGGGGTCTGAGGAAGGAAGGTTTGGAATTTTGGGGTCGTTGTTTTCTCGGAGGAAATCGTCCCAGGCTGTAGCGATCATCTGACATCTTTCAATGCTCACCCACTCCTTGGACATGCCAGGCACGTTGGAGCTTTGGCCTGGAAAGTCCTTTTTTGTGTATTGTTCGAGGATCGGGAAATCTGTTTCGATGATTGTGGCTCCGAGGGCTTGGAGGTTGGCGCATGTAATCTTCCAGAGGTTTAGGACTGACTCTGAGCAGAAGGATGTTGGTTCGTAGCCTTCGATGCCTAGGAAGCATTTTGGAACCGCGATTCTCTTTCCTTGGAGGGAAGCTACATCTTCGAGGGTATGAAAGTCCGTTGGGCGGACTTCTGAGGGCTTTGGAACATGGACATAGGCCTGGTTCCGCCAAAAGTCGACTCCCTTTGCTGAATCAACATCGTCGGCCACAGCAACGTTGAGAACGTCAAAGAGATCTCTCATGGACCGTGTATGAGGAACAATCACATCACAAGTGGGATAAAGAGGCCACTGTCCCCTGTTGGGTAGAACACCCCAGCTAGGAGAGTAGCCAACCAGAGAGTTGTTGGACGCAGGGGCTCGACCTGATGAGACAGTTTCTCCGGCGAGTCCGAACGCGGCGAAGCTCGCTGTTGTTGATGCTCCACAACCGTTGGATGATCCAGATGCAAATGCAGTAGCCATATAGGTAAGGTTGTAGGGACTTTCTGCTCTTCCGTGGACACCGCGTTGAGAACCGCCGTCAGCCATGGGTGGCATATTGGTCTTGCCAATAAGAATAGCACCAGCCTCGCGAAGAGACTTGACAATAGCAGCATCCTCAGAAGCAACAAGATCCGCAAAAGCAGGTGAACCAGCAGCAACAGTCATATCCTTGACCTTGAAGCTATCCTTGACGGTGTAAGGAATACCTTCGAGAGGACGGGGAGGATGAGAGGCGCGGTAGTTGTCTGACTCTTGGGCTTCTTGGAAGACATTGTGGTTGAGGACGCAGATGGAGTTGAGGGAGGGACCGCGGCAGTCGTAGTAGCCGATTCTGTGGAGGTAGAGGGAGACGAGTTCGACGCTGGTGATGGAGCCTGAGTCGAGGGCTTTTCTCAGGTCGGCGATGTTGGCGTCTACCAGGTTGATGCGGGATATGGCCATGGCTTGACTTTTAGAGAATGAAAGAGATAGATGAGGATCAGTGAAGGTATATCCAGGGATGATTCTGAGGTCGGAGTTCTGGTTAGGAAGAAAGTGGTTGTCAGGAGTATTTATCCCTGAATCGAGGCACTCACCCCCATCTTGGCCGGCGCGCCGGCGGCCATATTCAACGTGGGAATTCCCAGATTTCTATAACTAAATGATACGTAAAAAAGGCCGAATTTTGGGGGATCGTGTCATGTGCATTATTCTAACGATAGGATATAGGCAGTTGTGTGGTATCAGCCAGGGAGTTGTCGATGTCGTGGACTACAGGGATGGAAAGTCGAGGCGGAGGTTGGGGTGGAAGGTCGAAGCGCTACCCTATACTTCAACCATCGCAAAAATGAGGTAATGAGTGTTTGCCAAAGGTAGGCGTCCTAAGATGTGAAATATTGAATGCTTTGTAGAAAGTATGTTATCTTGTAACTCGTAATTATTTTTTTTTTCTGGAAGCTACAGCTCAACATTTTATTCGACAGTTCTGATTGTTCACGTGGGCAGACTCGAATACGAACCGGTCCATGGTTCCCTGGTCTTGGTGTTCAATCTAATAAACTACCTGAAAAACATCCCCGAGAAATGAATAAGAGAATGAACAAATGGAAATTTTGCTGATGCTATACAAATGAAAAATGTGCCGTGGTCGACTATCGCTCGCAACTCGTCGCTAGCCTTCCAATCCTTAGCTCTGAGCCCGCCATGCTGCCATGAGATGGATTCCTACCCTCATCATTCCTTGAAATACTCTGCAATCTCTTCGAGCAAATCAAAGATCTTGTACCGAAGCCGATGCTCTCCCTCTACCGCGATCCAGCATGTAAACACAATCATCTCTTCTGTGAGGTTACCCGAATGAGGGCCCTTTGGGTTCAACTTTGCCACCTCGGGCTTCTTCTTTGAAGCTTCTTCATTCATTGCAGCTTCGTATTTAGGCGGGACCTGGAGACCTTCCGTATTGCACTCTGGTAATGAGTAGATGCGGAGTGCTCCAAGCAATAACTTCTTCTTGTTTGGTGGTGCTCCCGTCTTTTCGGACCGTTTGTAGGTGGCCCATCGGTCTTTTTCAAGGGTTGCAATGACGGTACCGTCAGAGCTGACAAGCTGAAGATGTGTTAGCGTTGATAATTGTGACGGCTTGCAGAACATACCTTGAAGTCATGGCTGATGCCCTTCCAGTTCTTGGTCTTTCCACTTCGAAACCTCCTCGTCCCAGTCCATCTGTATTCCTGCCCACCCAACTCCCACTTGAGAGTCCTACTAAAAAACCCTTTCCTCTTCATCTCAACCGGAAAAACAAGACCCTCAACCTCCTTCTGCTCCTCAAGTTCCTTCTTCGGCGGCGTAGCCCCCATACAAAACCACTTTCTAAACTTTTGCTTAACCTTATAATCCCTCTGCTCCTTTTTTCTGCGTTTATTCTCCATGATCTCGTGAATGCCATCGCCGACCTGCAGACGGAATGAATTCCACATGCTTGTGCGACGTGCGCGGGCTATGGCGGTGCTGGTGGACGTGTACTTTGGATTGTCGCCTTTGTAAAAGATGGGACGCCATGTGTCGTGGTGTTTTTGCGGGACGGGGTTGACGATGAAGTATTCTGCTGCGTCGGCTGTTGAGGTTGCAAAGAGATGTTTTTTGCCGAGTGCAGCGCGACGATAGAGTTGGAGCGTCTTGAGGGGTTGCTGCACATTGTTGAGAACATGTGTCTCTGTATCGGCCTTGTCCATGGTTGCTGATATGATGCAGTAGAATTAAAGTTGGTGCCAAGGGAAGCTTGGCCGACGGGGATCTTAAATATCGGGATCTGTGATTGTCCTGACGAGGAATGCGAAATACGAGCAAAATACGGAGGGTCAGCTCCCTGTTTAGTGTTACCCAATTGGGGACCGGCAGGTAGCACAGCTGGTGCGGCTGAGCAGTGCGGGAAATTGGATTGGGCTGTGTGAGGCGTTCTCTGGCGGGATGTTAGCCCGGCTTACCTTGTGAAGTGCCGATCCTAGAACTGGAGGTGAAACAAAATGGATTCATTTTTACTGCTGGCTTTGCTGCATTTGGAAGCTGATTCGATATTGCTGAAGCCGGTTAACCTATTACTCCGCGTATGATTCCTTGCGCTTGTGCACCTTGGGTAGGTAGGTAATGAGGGATAGTAAGCGTGTTAGGCATACTTTGAGAACGTCTTGTTTGATCCGAGAGATACGGGAATTTTCAATAGACCTGTGGTGATATGTCTTGGAAATATTGAAATCTGGTAGCAAGCTTCCCTAGGCGGCGATGCCACTACACGAGCGACATGGAGATTCGCCGAGTATTGTACGCCATTGATAACTTTCGAATCTATTCGCGTTTTTTTTTTTTTTGATTTTCAGAGTATTTAAATGTATTTGCACCATTGGATCTTCATGTGATTGGCGTTATGGGCAACCTCGTTTCTGTCGAATCTGACATCCCACTATTCATCGCTCCGCAAGCAAATGCCTCTGCTCCCATAGTTGTTACCTTCAACCCCCTCAAGGACCGAGCTTGAAGCCTCTGAAGTTTATTTACGTGTTCAAACTTTTGCAATCAAAGCTATTGCCAGGATTCCAAGATTGGGAAGTATCTGACTGTCCTCAGCTACGTCACTCCGTACCAAGCCAACGGTTAATTTAAGCTTACCTCCCAAGCAACCAATAGCCGATGATGACATTTCCACAAGCCAGCAGCCCCAAAGAAGTAAGAAATAGTGTCGTCAGTTCTATGACTCCGGAAAGGATGTCCCGCCATAACTGGAGCTACGTTGACAGGAGATTCTTCAGGTTCATTTATCAATATATGCTGGTTGCAGGCTGATTTTTCAGAATGGTCACAGATTCGAGACTGCATAAAAATAATCGAACTCGGACTTTAAGCATAAAAAGAACTAAGGACAACTAATTGCTTTCGTTTGTTCAAATCTAAGCCTTGACAACATCGAACCCCTTCATATTATCCAAAGCCTCCCGAATCTCAACCTTGTAAGCCGGAATACCACCCGAGTAACAAACCGGCTCATAAACCTTGTCAGGAATAGAACCACCCATATAAGTGCTACGAGTAGTAGGGAACAAGCTCCTGTTGTTGAGCTCAACGACGTGCTCCTTCCACTTGTCGGCGGCCTCCTGCTTGGGGTTGATGTACTTGATGCCGTCGTTCTCCATCTTGGCGATGCAGTCTGCGATCCAGCGGCCCTGGACTTCCACAGTGGAAGGACCGTTGGAGAGGAGGGTTGGGCCGTGGACTCCGTAGATGTGGAACATGTTGGGGTAGCCGCTGGTTGTCACGCCGAGGTAGGTCTTGGCGCCCTTTACCCATTCTTCTTGGAGTTTGGTGCCGTGGGTGGACTTGAGGCCGAGTTGGGTCATGACTCCAGTGACGACATCCTTTATCTTGTTAGTAACTGTTGAACAGATAGAGAAATTGAGGGACTTACAAATCCAGTGGCAACGGCAATGACATCAAACTCGTGGTGAGTACCATCAGCAAGAGTAATACCAGTCTCGGTAAACTCCTTGATGGCGTTGTTCTTGATATCGACAACATCAACGTTGGGTCGGTTAAACTGCTCGTAGTAGTTGTACTCAAGGCAAGGACGCTTGATGCCAAAGTAATGAGGCATGTCGACAGGAGCAAGAAGATCCCTCTTTCGGGGGTCACCGATGCGAGCGCGGGTCTTCTTGAGCCAGAAGTTGTACGACTCCTTGTTGGCTTCTGCGTTGAAGAGGTTGTCCTTGTACAGGGCGACCCAGTAGCGGAAGCCACCGTCAGCCCAGACCTTTTCGTAAAAGGCGTCTCGCTCCTCGGGGCTGTCGTCGAAGGTGTTCTTCTCGTACCAGTCGTAATGGAAGCCTGCGAAGCTGGTCTCGCGGAGCTTGAAGAGTTCGGGGTACCACTTCTTCTCGCGCTCTTGTTCTTCGACGTTGAGCTTTCTTCGACGCATGGGGACAGCCAGGTTGGGGGTTCGCTGGAAGACCTTGACTTCGCCGGCGACTGGACCCCAGGCTTGGGTTATCTGAACACCGGAAGCTCCGGTGCCGATGATGGCGCAGCGCTTGTTCTTGACGTCGACTTCATAGTCGGGCCAGAAGGACGAGTGATGGATGACACCCTTGAACTTGTCCATGCCGGGCCAATCTGGGACGTATCGCTTGGCAGCGAAGCCGGTTCCAAGGATGAGGTACTTTGCCTTTGCAGTGCGACCATCTTCAGTCTTGACGCTCCAGCGACCGGTCTTTGTGTCAAACTCTGCACCGACGACGACAGTGTTGAAAGAACAGTCCTTCTTAATGTCAAGAACCTTGTCACAGTGATCAAAGTATGCGCGGAGTTCATCGTAGGTGGGGTAGTTGTTCGACCAGTTCCAAGTCTTCCAAGTCTCTTCGAAGCTGAACTGGTACTCTGGGACCTCGGAATCCACACCAGCTCCGGGATAACAGTTCCAGCGCCTTGACGATCTTTTGTTAGTGGAGATTGTACTCGGATAAGATGGGGCAGGGTATGCAGGTGTGGGATCACAAGGTCATTCCGCCCCTTAGGACGTGTATGCAAGGAGCCTTGACCGACGTGGGTACTTACCAGGTGCCTCCGAGGTCGTTGCCGGCCTCAAAGATAACGGCCTTGTGTCCACGGTCGCGGAGAGTCTTGAGCATGAAGATGCCGGCTGGCAAAGTCAGTATTTTTTTTTGTATGATGTAATCGAGAAGGGATCGCGATCGTAAAAGAAAAAAGTGCAATGATGACTTACCAAAGCCAGCTCCTACAATGAGAGCGTCAACTTCGATATCCTTGCCATGCTGAGTAGTCGAGTAGGCAGTCAACTTGGTGTTGAACTCGTTGGATCGAATAGGAACGTTCTCGCCCATTTTGAAGACTTGTGATGTGGAAAAGAGTTTAAAAAAGGAGTAGAAAGGTGCTGAAAGTTGGTATTGTATTGTTGGAATGAGTTGAGAGTGATGATACAGACTTCAAAGAGGATCAAGACGTGGTATTTAACATGTTTTGCTTCACGACTCGCAACACTGCATCAAACACGCAAAGATACCAATACCAACCTTGTTCCCTCCCCCGTCTCTGTACGCACAGAAGATTGCGGACTCGTCCTGCAACAGATCGGGCTCCCGTCCGCCGCAACTTTTGGTCACATTCATGAGGGGGATGCATTGCGTCTTCTTGTTGCTGCTGCTGCT
>JABCKC010001163.1:0-12936 GCA_013186395.1 Fusarium papillatum | reverse complement strand
TGGAGAGAAAGCAATAAAATGAAAATAATGAAGTGAAAGACAGGAGTCACACTGTGTAACGTGCCTGAGTACTGGTACCTACGGGTGCTAACTATGGTCTTGAGCTGGGACTGAGATTTCACCAAGACATTCACGACCATCCCAACCCTGGCCCTACTAACACAATGGATGTGCAATTTTCGCTGAGCAATATGGTGTAGATATTTTGAAAGCTTTGGTCTAGTTGGCATTGAATCTGAGTGGGAAGAAGCCGTCGGGCATTGGTTCAAGATGCCAAATATTTGGCCCTGTTCCATCAAAAGCGTCTGCCCATTCTTGTCTCAGCTCTTGAGGGAGCCTCCAACCAAGGTCATCGTCCCGAAGCCTCATTCGGACCAGATGTCGCTGTTCCTGTGGTGTTTCACCGTTGACAAATCCTTCGCGTCGATGCAGGATGGTGAGGTTATTGACAAAGTGTATGTCACCGGGCTGAGTGCTAATCTCGAGGCATGCCGCCCTAGCAATACTATCTATAGCATCAAGCGCTTCGATCTGACGCAGACTAAGGCGCGGTAGGTTTGAGGGGCGTGGGTGAACAGCATTTCCAATCAATGCCACCCTACTAAAGTTAATCATCACCTTTCCCTCGACTTGGAACAACACGGGCCTATGACGGAGATTAGGCCTGTTGCAACCGTATGATTAGTTTTGTTACTCTTTATTGCGACAAGGGATCACATACATGGCAAATGGCCAATCACATCGAGCAAGTGTGTCAATTAAATCGGGGTGGCTCTCAGCCAAGACATTGTAGATGGTGTGCGCTGATGCAATAATGCATTTGCCTCCCACCGCGGCAGCACTTCGCGTGAACCAACTGATAATATCACCAGCTTCTTCGTTGTGGAAAGTCTAAGACACAGATCAGCAGGGTTCCTGTTAACTGGCAGCGTAAGGAGCAACCCGACTCACAATGGACGTCGTGGAATGACGATGATGCCCAGCCTTAAGCTTGGATGAGTTATCGGCAACAATATGAACTGGGCGCGTCAGCTCCATGTTCGCGCAAGCACGGCCCAAAGAATGGAAATTCCAACCTAGCATGTTGCCTTTTCGATCCTGCCGACCATGACGATTGGCAATGTATGACTGAATACCCAGATAGAGAAGTGCCAGGTCTTCTGTTGAGTACTTTTGTGGGTTCAACCCACGGATGAGGCCAAAGCCCTTGCCATGGTGAACGTCTCGGCAAATCTTGTTCAATTGTAGACCTAGGTTGGGAAGAGGGAAGTTGTCACGCGAAATGAAATCCCCGTCAAGGCCTAAAGCTAGTTAGTTACGCTAGAGTTAGTCAAAATGCCCGATAATCAAGAAACTGGTGCCACTTAAAATCCACAGTCTAAGAGTTATGCAGTCACAAGGCCAACCTTTAAAACACCACAGAGCGTTCTCAATTTCCTGTAGGTCAGAATTGCTTAGCGTGTAGACATAGTCTGAAGGCTGCGTGAATTGAGTGCCAGTCCAAGCCATGGGCTCGTCGAGTGCCTCTGGAAAGCCTTCTGGAAGCCCTGCTAGCGCATCTGCAAAGTGAGCCATGTAGTCAGTAGCTGCAAAAGCTGCTGAGACGGCCAGGGACGGACCGATTTCGAGTCCAGGTTTCAAGGAAGCCATATCTTCAAATAAGGGAACAAGGACAACGGAATATAGAACAAGATAGATCTCAAATGGTTATACGGCTTGCATCAACCAACCGATTATAGTGGAGACCGAGAGTAGGAAAGCAAAGGGTAACGTGGAAAGAAGATGGTGGGAAATGACCAGCAATAGACTTTGAAAGAGCAAGGGCAAACAAATACAGAGGCTGGCGGATCAGCACTTGTTTTAAGCGAGGGGTGGAAGGGAGAACAGAGGCCAAGAGGGTGCGAGAACTCATGGCCTAGACTATGGCAGGAGAAGTGGCAAGCATAATGCCAATAACGACACTGCACGGTAGGTCGGAAATGCACCAAAACTAACGTGATTCTTCCTCAAGTCTCCTGTGACTGTGGAAGAACCCACACAAAACCCCTCTTACGGGAAGGGCAATAGCAAGCCGGCAAGAATAAGGGAAATGTGGGCGAAGGACGAACCGTGTGATTTCTAGAGGCGGAGAAGAACAAATCGGAAGCCATTCCCATCGAGTCGCTTGCGGACCCGGTGACCCTGTTGTGGAGCTTCTGAAGTAGGCTCGTCTGTTGATCAAATTGACATGCTCTACGGCTACACCTCTCACGAGTTGTTGGTTGTTATTTGATGCAGCCTTGCGGCACAGCTGGTTCGTTGAGTCCTGTGAATCACGCAGAGTCAGCCGCCAGCAGGCACAAGAAAGTCGGCAAGTGGCTCATTTATACCCAAACACGCCGTAATATTGCAAGGCGACATTGCTACGAAATGCCCGCTGTTGAAGTAAGGGAGCCTGTACTTCATCAAGCGATCGATCCTGCTGTCATTGCAAGTCGGGTCCACCACCACCACAGAGAGGTAGGGCACACACACAACTGCGAGGACCCGATGAACTGAGTCTCCCGGCTAGAGATTGGGATAAACAAGAAATAGGCGCAGCACTGGATTATTTGATAAGAAGAGCTGCCGCTGGCAACTCAACAGCGTGCGGACAAGACTGCTTCGATGGCTGGCCAGCATCACGGCAACAAATACAAGCTGGATCTCGTGCGGGTTGTCGCTTCTGTGATCCAAGCCCACTTTGACGCTGGTCTTAGATGCCCACCAATGAATGAATGAGCTTTGGGCAGGCCTCCCTCAAAATCTCAGCTCAACCAGATGCGACAGACATACAGCTCGGACAGTACTCTTTTGGTGTTACCGCATATGGGGCAACAATGGGTCTGTGTTTGCGGCAATGTTGACTGTGGGAACAGCGCTTTCCTTCACTTCTATCATTTTTGTTGGTTGCCAGCAGACAAAAGCAAGACAGGAGGTTCGGTTACAGCCAACAGCTGCAATGCAGCTGCAAGATTTTCCCTCCTAATGTACGATGGATGCTGACAGGGATATGTGGGCCAAGCGGCACACTTCCAGCTCCTCACCTTCCGTACATTGCCCAGAAGCCTGCACAACACGGCGAGCCTATAAAACAGAGAGAGCGTTTTGGCAGATCTCACGAATGAGCCAACAGCGGGCCTGGGCATCTCGGGTGGCTTCAATGGGTCTCGGTCCATTTGGAAGAGGGTTCAGTTTTATACACTGTGATGAGTGTGGATAAGTCAGGGGGAGGGGACTATGACCGCCGCAGACCGCGCCAGCTGGCTAGGCCAGAAACCACTCGATCTGAACGTAGTCTATTAATAGACTTGACTAACTATAAGGCGCGCGAGCTAGCTATCCGATTCGTACACAATCCTTTCATCCGATCAGTTCAACCAATCAACGCGGTCACAGTCCTTAGTCCTCCCGAGCTAGTCCGCAAGAGGAAGGAAAGCCGAAGCCCAAGGCAGGGAAAACCGCACAGCGATGAAAAACCCTTCCTTGTTTGCAGCAACGGAAAAAAACTCCCCCTTTGGCCACGTGACTTCCACGCCGGGAAGCCCCGCCCCGATTTCGCGCACAGCGCCGGTTAACAGGAGACGCAACCCGCAAGCGTGTTGCCCAGAAGAGCCTTGAGGAACGAAATTGAAGATAGAATTTAAGCATGGAAACGTATTTTTAGTAGATGATTAGAAGTTATATGTGTCGATGCAATCCCAACGGGAGACTGGATTTTTTGCTGCTTTCAGTCTACCACTCACCACACCGTGTCAATGATGTTGGGCTAAAACGTGCAGCAGGTCTTTGTGAAACATACCCCCAAAACTCTAAAACGAGCCTGGTATCTTAAGATGGACCCCACCCCCTCTCCCCCAAAAGCTCACGATCAGAGAATTTGCGTTCCGTTCAATTGACTCTAGTCACAATTACAGAGCTTATAGGCCGCCACGTATCGCCAACATGACCACGCGCGCAGTTCGGTTCCAGTTCCTTTGCGACAAGGTAGCCGAGGGGTTAAATTTCAGCCATCCGGTCCCAGAGAGCCTAATCACCCCCCTATCCAAAGCTCGCGAAGAGTCATCCTTTCACGACCGTTTCCGGCGTGCGATATTGCCTTTCATGAAGGAGCACGAAGCCGCTTGTCGCGCGGCGTCCAATCCCATTTGCGGCGGTTGCGGATCGCCCATCACAGCTGTTCTGCAGACACCAATGTCCTATCTTCACAAAGCCGGCGATCCCCATGTAGCGGTCATCGTCAGTGGCGTGTGTGGGAAGGTCGAATGCGAAATCGAGACGCGGCAAGCTATTCAGGAAGAGATGCTTGAGGCTGGAGCAGGGCACGAGTCGGAGGTTGCAGGTACGTGCTGCGTGATATGTGGGACGAGGGAACAGATCAAAAGGTGCGGTCGGTGCAAGACAGTGGGATACTGTGGGAAAGATCACCAGAGAGCGGATTGGAAGAGGCACAAGAGAGTGTGTGTACATCAAGATGCGGAAATAGCAGGGGACGATCAAACCGGATAGTTGGGTTACATCTTTGGATCATAGGAAATGTAGGAAATGCATGAGGACTTTGGCACAAATGCAGCTCCCTAGTCTTCGCGAGAATACTTCTTCGGGGGATGGCGATTGCGGTGCGGCCTGGCCCCACCGTCCGGACCCGGGGAAGGATGCAGAGTGATGCAGGACTCGCCGGCGTCGGCCATGGTCGACGGAGACTGGGCGTTGGCCGAGGGATTTGCGCTATCTTCCGCGATCGATAAATGAGAATGGTCTTCTGTGGATTGTGGAAGCTGATTCTTGTACGGAGGACCTGCAACGCTGGCGCCCTCTGAGCCTCGTCGCCTTTTAGAAGGGGTGGACGGAGTGGCTCGACCCTCCCAGCGGGCGGACCGCTTTGAAGTCGGAGTAGAGGACGGCGTCGGCGTGGCCGTGGGGACAGGGGCCGGTCTCGGGAGGTAGGCCAAGTCGAGGACATGGAGGGCCAGCTGGTTGGTGTCGGTGGTGCGGCCAGCGACTTTGGCGGTGACACTGAGAAAAGCTCCCAGCGGAGGGATCTTGACTCTTTGCCAGCGCTTGGTGTTTTCCAGGAAACAGGCCACCGAGAACGCAGCCCGACGAGCCTTTGACGTGTCATAGACGGATGTTTCGACGGCGAAGCAACGGGGCCCTAAAACGTCAGGAATATCGCCGTTACGAGCTGGGACGAAGCCGATGATAGTCACCATCGGACACCACTGTTCTGGCAAGTGGCGTCGATACTCATCAAAGTCAGACACGTCTCCCGGGTGTCTAGGCAAGTCAGCCAGGGCAAGATTGTGCGCAGGACGGGACGTGCCTCATCAAGCTGAGGGCCTGGACATTGATCTCCAGGGTGCCGTCGGCGGCCGAGGTAGCACAGAAGCGGCCGTCGGCGTAGAAGAAGGCGTTTGGCACATAGGGCTCCCGCTTTTCTCGTGTGAGATAAGCATGAATGCGGGTACGAATAGGTTCGACGTTGACTTCAGAACTATAGAAGCCACCCTCCTCGAAGATGTTGATCTCGGTCTGTATTTCCACATAATTAGGTGCATTTTCCCGACTCGGATCGTCTGTGACGTTATCGACAAAGTCGCGCAGGTGGATGATATTCGAGAAGGTCGATTGTAGGGACATGTCGAACAGAACTTAGGGGAATGATTATAACCATGCCACATCTCGCGGGAGGTGCGGGCAGTTTGTATAGAGGGAGAAATTTCAAAATGTTTGGTGAAACAACTTTGACCGGGGAGGCAGAGCATGTGACGGATGTCATGTCTGGGGAGTGAACCTTGTTGTCATTGTCGAGTAGGTGATTGGTGACTGCGACTCAGGGTCGACGTCAAAAGCGTAAGAGGAGGTTACTGTCGTTTCAAAGCAAGAGGGTGCTGTGTTTCCAGATCGAGGTGGAAGAACCCCCCGAAGTGCCATCGAGTAAGGGCTCAGAAGCTATCTGAGTTTGAGCCTGGAGGAATGCGTCCCCATGCAGCCCGATTCAGAGTAAAAGCGGATGGTCCGGGTGCCAGGGCGTGAGCAATGAACCGAGATAAATGTGCGAGCAGCAGCACCATGCTCCTGGCCCCTGAGGGGACTTGGGGAGTAAATACCGGTATCGTGTGATCTTTTATAGCAGCGCAGAACTATTAAGACAGAGGAGCGAGTGAATGCAAGCGATTATGCAGAGGGAAAGTCTACCTGATCTGTTCCGTCGCCTGGATGCGCGGAATCGCGAGAATGTGGCACTTGCTGGCCTGGGAATCCGCACATCGGCAGACATCTTCGAGACTTTGCACGGGGAGTATGCTCAGGAGAGGAGCGATGGAGGCTCTCGCCGGCATCATGATAAGGAGCCGGGGGCCGTGTCGTCGGGGCCAGTCATCGGCGATGCAGAAGCCATAGTCGAGAACGAGGCTCGAGTAGGACAGAGGCATCAGGACGAACTGAAGAGGTCCGGCCCTCGCAGCAACGACGGCCAGCAGCCACGCAAACGGGCTAGAACTGCAGGGCGTCGAGAGAGGAGCGAGTCCGAGCAGGCGCAGGATCTCGCAGACGTCATGCGTGTGTTGGAGGAGGAGTTCACGGAGAAGGAGCGGCTATCTCACGGGCGGACATGGTGTACGCCTGTGAGCCACGAAAAGAAGGTCAAGACGGTCGAGGAGTTCTATAAAGCGTTCCATGACGCGAGAACGCTGCCGATCCTCACCTGCAAGTTCTGTTATCGCAAGCATAGCAGAGCCGAGCTGGAGGACGTCGAGTGGGACTGGTGGATGGCAAGTGCGATCGAGAAGCGCGACGGGTCACCTTTCAAGTGCGCTCAGTGTTTCCCTCCGGGACAGAAGATTGACGGGTGCGCAGACTGCGTGAGACATCTGGGGAGAGGTGGCTTGTCTCCTGCAGCGCTGCTGCACACGCGGCTAGGATGCGAGCACATGTTTCCCGATGAGCTGAAGGATCTCACGCCGGTCGAGGAGAAGCTCATCGCACTGAATTCGTGCTACGGCTTCATCACCAAGTACAGCATACCCGACGGACATAGGCAGAGTGCAAGGTACCCGAAACACATCAAGGGACATATCACGGTATTCCCCAACAACGTGCAGGAGCTCGTAACAAATGTCCTCCCTCATCCACTCCTGAAAGTCTTGGACGAGATCCACGTATCCTGGCAGGGTTCGAAGAGGCCAGCGCCAAGCGATCTATCGGCGCTACTGTCAGTACGGCGCAGGGTCGTTGAGAGGGCGCTGTTGTGGCTGAAGAGGCACAATCCGTTGTATGCCGACATCAAGATCAACGAAACGGAACTGAGTAGCTGGGACTCACCCCCGCACGGTGTGCCTTCTCAAGTTTATGATCGACTGGAGCGGAACGAGCCGTCGGCACGGGAGAAGGCACAGACAGGGCAGCTTGTGCCACCTACGGAGCGGGGTCTGGAAGACGAGGGAAACGTCGATATACGAGAGGTCCTAGAAACGCTCGGCCAGGGGCACGAGTTGGAAGCCAGCGACGAGGTGATGGTGGAGCCTAGCGATGCAGATGGCGACGCAGCCGCCGCGATGGTCCACGAGATCAGCTCTTCCGGGATGTTCGCTCTCGATGGGGGACCAGACGTTGCAGACCTGGAGAAGTTACGATACGTCCGTGACGCTCTGGATAGGCGGGATCCGTGTGACGAGGCGGGCGGCAGTACGTTGACAGGGTCGGCCGAGGTGCGGCAAGGGTACGCATCCGAGCCTTACATTCTCGTATCGAGAGGCGAAGACTTTGCCGATTCCTTCGAGCCACAGTTCTTCGCAAAGACATTTCCCACGTTACTTCCGTTCGGTAGCGGGGGGCCGAGGCAAGCGGAGGAGAGCATCGACGACGCAGTCTTAGCTGTGGATGGAAATACCGAGGCGGATGTCCGGGTAAGGGGTCTCATAACATCGCGCAACATGACCCTGGAAACGTGGGCCAAGGTGGTGCTCCAGCGGCACGGCGGCCGGTTCGCAACACATCACATCTTCTCTTTTCTCGTCTTCAACATGGGAGTGAGGTCGAGAAATCGCCGAGTCAGTATGCTGAGTGTGACGAGGAAGAATTTTCCAGAGGTGGAGCGCATCGTACGGTCGCTGACCGCGGAGAGGCTGGAGCTGGCCAAGGCCGAACTAGAGACAGTCGGCAGGACGGGTGACGAGGATGTCAAGCAGCTCCTGAAGAGCCTGTCCTTGTACGGCTTCCGCCAGCCGATGTCGAGGGAGAGCCGTTTGAGTGCGCGGCGAAAGATCAAGTCCGACATCATTCGAGATGGTATCCCGGCGATCTGGTTCACACTGAACCCCAACGACATCACGAACCCGGTCAAGCTGAGGCTCGCCGCATATCGGACGCGGGATTCAGACGAGGCCGAGACCTTCCTGACGAGTCTCGACCTGGCATACAAGCGGACGAGGCTGGCAATATCGGATCCTCTCAGCTCAGCTATCTTCTTCCACCGGGAAGTGTCCATGTTCTTCGAGCACTACGTGAAGACGGGGAAGGAGTCGGTATTTGGACGCATCAGCAGGTACTTTGGGGTCGTGGAGACCAACGAGCGGGGGGCGCTTCATGTCCACGGACTCCTCTGGCTCCAGGGAAACATGCACCTGAGTTCAATCCTGAGAGATGTTGAGGGGGAAGACCAGGCTGCCTATCGCGAAAGGATCATCCAGTACGTGGACAGTGTTTTCGCGGAGGTATGTTCGTCGCGCGGCTGCTATGCAGGGCAAGTTTGACTAACGCGAGGCCAACGATCCAGGATCTCGATCAAGAAGCGTCCTCAACAGTCCAGGCGGAGAGATCGGTGACGTCTGACATATCGTCATTGCTGGAGAACAGCCAGCAATTCGCGGCCGCATTCGATGAGGAAGCCAATTTCTGCGCCGGTGCCACCCAGATTCACACCCACAGCCCTACATGCGTCAAGTATGCCATCCGGGGCCGGGGGAAGCTTCGGAATCCGTGCCGGTTCAAGGCCCCGTGGAGATTGGCGGAGAGGACGACATTTACGGACGAAGGGGTGCTGCAGATCCGGCGGACTCACAGCATGGTGAACCGGTGGAACAAAGCCATGGCTGTGGGCCTGCGACACAACCACGACATCTCGTTCATAGCAACGCGGTGCAAGACCATGGCCATTGTGTTCTACGTAACGAATTACGCCACAAAGGTCGAGGATCCGGTGTGGAAGCGGGTGGCCGCGGCAGCAGAACTGTTCCCCACCACGGATGGGTCCATGGTCGAGAACAGCGAGGCAAGTGAGACGGACCGGGGCCAAAATCAAACGCGCCAATTCCTGATGAAGGTTGCGAACCGGATATTCACAGAGCGGGCACTGTCGCAGGTCGAAGTCGTCGCCCACCTGCTGGGCTACCCGACGGAGTTTGCAAGCAACGACGCCTGGACGTTCCTGAATGTGTCCTCCCTCTACTGGCATGTCTTCCGACGATGGCGTCACCTGCGATGCGAGAGCGGTATGGAGGCCGTAGACGAGCCGCTCGAGGAGATGGTATTCCTCGAAGAGGGCGGAGAAAGGGTCTCTCTAGTACAGGCATATCCGCACCGCGGCAAGCTCCTGGAGGATCTGTCGCTGTATGACTACATGTCGATAGTCAGGCTGAAGCGCAAGGGCAAGGGCGCAGGAACTCGGGGGGATGTACAATTCGACAGGTCCTGGCCCCCCTCACAGACATGGGTGCAGGCGCTGCGAAAGCCCGGCGAACACGCCGTCGTCTGCTTCGACGGCTACCTGAGCACAGACTGGAGCGAGGAAACCGAGGGTTACTATAAGAGGTACGTGTGCTGACCACAGTGGCGACCCCTACGCAGGCCTAGACCGAGGATTGTGGGAAGGCTAACTTTGGCCAATGCAGGGCAGCGGTTCAGCACCTGGCCCTATTCGTCCCGTGGGAGTCGTTCTTGTCCGAGGGGGCGGGGGATATCAACAGCATATGGGAAAGACACAAGCAGACTCTGCCTCGAAGGATATCATTCACGGTAGACAACATCCAATTACTTCACCGGTCTGCTGAAGACGCAAAGCGGGATGCCAGACAGTGGGCCGCGCAGTCCGGGGACGGGGACGGGGATCCTGGCGTTGACACAGTCGGGCCAGAGTGTGATATGGAACCTCAGACGGCATACCGCTCGGACAGGGTCGGTACCGCAACACGGCTGCTAGACGTGTTGAGGCAGGCGATAGCGAGAAAAGAGATCACTGCTGGGTCAAAGGAGATCTCGACAATGGCACAGCAACTGAGTCAGTTCCAGCAGTTGGCCCTGTGCTCGACAGATGAGCTGCGCGGCACAATAGTTCCCGAGAGAGGACCGAGGACACTGAGCAGGGCAGAGAGGTCGTCGTCATCGTCGTCTCCGGAGGCGGGCGTGCCGTGGCAGGAGCATGTCAGGTCCATCAAGTCGCAGCAAATGAGCGCCTCTAGAGAGAAAGAGAAGATGATCCAGGGAATACAAAGCCAGCCCGACAATAGCACAGCTGACTCGCGGCCAGCTGTGTACAACGTGCTGAATGGTTTCGGAAACCACGAAGTCCGTCTTACGGCTACCGATCCGGAAGCCCCAGGCCGGTGCGTGGGGCCATCGGCGACTATCCAGTTCGGCCCGTCCACGTCATTTTCCGAGGCAGGGAGGCAACTGTCCAAGTCGTTCACACTCAACCGAAAACAGGGCATCGCCCTCCGGCTACTATGTCGCCAACTAGACCTTGTACGCCGGGACGAGAGCGGAACCCCACAGCTCTGCCAATTTGTCGGAGGCGAAGGCGGCACTGGGAAGTCGCGCGTCATCGCGACCATCGCCGAGCTATTCGCAAGCAAGGGGATATCGCACCGTCTGCTGGTAACGGCGACCTCGGGAACAGCAGCCGCAAACATCGACGGGATCACCATCCATTCCGCCTGTGGATTCTCCAAAGATACAGCCCCGCGAGGAGGTCGGGGCTCAGACGTCGATGGGTTTGCAGCGTCCAGCTCGGCGAGTCTCCGAGTCGACGGACGAAGCACAGCGCAGTGGCAGGAGAAATGGCTGCTGATCATCGACGAGGTCAGCATGCTTGGCGCGCGGACCCTGTACGTTGTGAATGAACAGCTGCGCAAGCTTCGAGGGCGCGCGCAGGACTTCGGCGGCATCCCCATCGTCCTCTTCTGCGGGGATTTCCACCAATTCCGCCCTGTGCAGGAGAGGTCGATCCTCCTCCCGAGCACGGCCATTTCGTGGCATGAAGAAAAATCGTTCAAGGCGGAGCAAAGGTACCAGCACGATAGGGCGCACGCGCTGTGGAACAAGTTCACCACGGTCGTCATGCTGGATGAGCAGGTCCGCGCCGCCAGCGATCCACAGCTGCGGAGACTGCTAACGCGGGTGCGCCATGGGATGCAGGACCGGTCGGACATGGACATGCTGAATCGCACCTGCTACGGGGAGAACAGACGGATCCCGTGGGAGTCGGGGCTCACCGTGGTGACGCCGCTGAACAGGAACCGCTGGAACCTAAACGTCGAGGCATCACTGTGTTTCCAGAAGGCGCAGCAATCCCGGCTGCGTATCTTCGTATCAGAGCACAGATGGAAAGACGGCGAGCCGACGGAGGAGGAAGCCGTCATGATGCTGAGCCAAGGTGATGACAGCGCCGTCCCGGTGCCTGCCATTTTCATGTTCGTTCCGGGTATGCCCGTCGTCGTAAACAAGAATACGCACCAAGGCCTGAAGCTGGTCAACGGGGCCAGCTATACGGCCTTGGACGTCATCGTCGACAAGGCATACCCGGGCCATCGGGTCAACGAGGAGACCCTACTGCATTTCGGCCCGCCGGCGGGCCTCGTGCTGGCGTCGGGGACGACAAGAGACTTCCACTTCGTAGGAATGCCGGCCGGCACCATCCTCCTAACGCCGGTCAGTACCATGATAGAATGCCAGAAGAAGCGCCCGTGGCAAAGAAAGAATGTCAGCCGGCGGGGATTGCCATGCGCAGCGGCTTTTGCCTGCACGGATTACAAGGTGCAAAGCAAGACATTGGACCGGGTGGCCCTCGAACTCCGGGGCACGAGGACGACGAACATCGACGGCGAGGCTGTTCCAGCGCAGTGCGATCCTTATAGCTTGTACGTGCAACTATCGCGGTGCAGAACCATAGAGGGCATCACGCTTCTGTCCAAGGTGCGGGAGAGAGATTTCGTGGGCAACAGGGTGCCAGAGAGCATGGTTGCGGCAGAGGAAAGGCTGGAAAAGCTGAGCAACAAGACGATTAGGGATGCGGAGTGCTGGGACTGGTCCGAACAGAACTAAGCGCATGAATCAAGACCGGTAAATCTGTAACATTGAGGTTTCAGAATCTGACGCATGGGGTCCGACGCGATTTTTATTGGGTTGAAACTGAACGAAGTTTATTTACCAAAACCACGTTATTAGTTATCTGATCGAGGACCCACACAAGTGGCCTGAGCTTTACAGGGGTAATAACACGAAGTCGACGCGCCGTCACGTTATTTGGGGCCAGAGGTAAACGGGGTGGGGCATAAAGACCTTTCGTTCCTCAAGGCAAAACCCGATCGCGGGTGTGAGGGCCGCGGGATTCGAACCCACTGCCTCTGGCCTTTAGGCTGACCAGAGGGTTAACCTGGTGACGCTTAACCGTTACGCCACCGGCCCCCGCGCCATGTGTCATTATGATGATGGACAAGTATACTGGGCCACCTTCGATGATGGGCGTGAGGTAGTGCCCATACTCCCTGTAAAACGAGACTTCTTTCTTGGGGCATCCGCGTGTACACGGAAACAGTTTCCACTTACAGTATCATACGCCATTACCACCCACAAGTCACAGAGTATCACGGTCGACAAGATGGTGACGGATCTGTCTGAGCGGGACTTTCAGACAGGGCTTAG
>JABCKC010001160.1:0-14984 GCA_013186395.1 Fusarium papillatum | reverse complement strand
TCATCTCTACCTAATTCTATGCAGCAACAACATCGCCAATAGCCTCTCGAGGCACCTGACCCCCCTTAAGATCCTTATTCGTCGTCTGAATGACAACTCTCCTATAACTCGTCAAGCTGGGCGTCCCCGAATCCGTAACCTCAAGAATAATATGCAAAACTTGACCCTTAGGGATGGCCTTTCTGCTAAGAAGCTCAACACAGCACTGCTCCGGAGGAGGAAGCGTCATATTGACAATCTTGCCGCTATCATCCTTGTTCTCAATCTTGGTGCCGTCTACCTCGAAGAATGTCGCCCACTGCGATGCGCTTGGGTCGCGGTATTGCCACCATTTGTATGTGAGCTCGTCTCCGTCGGGATCGTACGTGCCGGTGGCATCGAGTGTGATGGTTGTACCGGCTTCGGCGGAGATGTAGATGGGCGATGTGCCTGACGAGCCGTTGAGGGTGATGATGGGGTGGTGGTTTGCGGATGAAAGCGAAGGTGAGAGCGTCCATTGGATTCTGGCGGCAAAGTCGTTTTGGTATGCGTCTCGCCAGCGCCAGATAGTTGCGTGGTTGGATTGGTATAGCTTTCCATCCTTGCCAACTACCTTGTCGCAAGCGTCACTATAATGCTTGCTTCCAAGACCATCCTCGCTAATGTCAGTGAGGAGGTAACGACCTCCCCAGGAACCGTATTCAGGGTGCTCTGGGACACCTAGACCGTTCTGGATGAGGTATAGGAAGGTAGGGGTGTCTCCCTCAGGGATAAACATGTAATCGGGGTACGCAGAGCCCAGAGGACCAATCTGCACATTCTCCTTAAACCACTCCTTGGTAAGTTTAGAAAAGTCAGGACCGCCCTGATCAAACCCATAAAACTCATCACCCGAGATACCAGTCCACGCAGCCATGCCATACTGATTCCAAGCATGCACAGACGAGATGTAAAAGATGTCGGGAAAGGTATTGCGGATCCATGCGCCCGTGTCGTCCTGATCCGAGATGGTGTAGACCCTCAGCCTGGAGCGGATGGCGGCGAACTCATCCTCGGGGATGGAGTGCTTGAGCTTGAAGAGGACTTGGGCGAGGACGTTTGTGCCGCCCCAGACGAGGATCCAGAGGGGATCTTGTGAGGGGGCTTTGACTCGAGAGAGGAGGAGCTCGCTGCCTTCGCTGAGGGGAATGTCATGACCGATAGCTTTGAAGCCGTAGACCTGGAGGTGTCAATGGTTGGACTTGGTTGTGTTGGGGAGGGGTGGCTTACTGGGGGTCCAGGCTTGATGATGCTCTTTAGGTACTCAGCAGTAGGGTATTGAAAGTCTGGGTGAGCATGTTTATTGAGGTTATCGACAGCGCCCGCATATGCATCAACAATCTTGTGCATATCCTGCGGACAGACCTTGGTCTTCATCCATGTCGAAGTGCATGCGACGAGACCTTCGGTGTTGAACTGGTTAGAGTACAAGAGGTACCTCACCAGCGACTCCGCATCGTCGGGTTCATTGGAGATGTCGGAGATGATGAAGACGCGGGGCTTGGAGGGGAAGAATTGAAGCTTTGCTGTGTCGGTAGCCATGATGCCTGGTAGAGTAAATGAGACTATACTTTCTACTTTTACTCATATCATGGCATCCCCAGGTCATCATTATATCCCATCACCAACCAAGCCCTTCGGACTCTTGTCATACACCTAGAGCACCTCCTCTTCCAAAGTTGAACCTTAGCATCTCATGACTTTACCGAATGAGGAATGTTTAAGCACCCAGGTTCCCCAGCTTGTGGAGATGGTACAGGGGGTTGTTGGTGTGGAGAGAGTTGTGGACCATGTTTGACTGGGGTCATTTCTTTTGCGTATTCTCAAATTGGAAGGGCTATGCACTCGACGAGAGACCAGCTGATGCGCAGAGACTATGGATACATGCGGATAATATGCGAAAAGAGTAAACTCGGCTGTGCATGTCGATAAGTTATTGGGGCGGATCATGATAGCAGAGGAGGCGACGACGATGTGGTGATTTTTCTTTCTCTTTCATTTAACCCTTTTTCTGTACACTTTCTCTCCCTCTTTTCCTCCTTCAACAACAGCAGTTCAACAGACAAACAACAAAAAATGTGCTCTATTTCAGAATCCAAACCCGTCACCAACGGAGAGCAGCTCAAGCTCAAGCTCAACGGCACAGCAGCTCCCCAGTCCGAGCTTCTGCAGGCACCTCTCCCGAACCCCTCGTTGCAGGTAACAGCCGATCACAACCTCAAGAGGGTCGATGCGCCCGTCTATGCGCCCAAGGCTGGTGAGGTGTTGCTTCACGTCAAGGCCACTGGCATCTGCGGGTATGCGGCGCAATTATTCCTTGTTTTTTTTTTTTTTTTGAGAGAAACTAATTTGGCCGTTGTAGTTCCGATGTTCACTTTTGGAAGACTGGATGTATCGGGTCTCTCGTTTTTGAAGGTGATTGTATTATTGGACATGAGGCTGCTGGTGTTGTGATTCGATGTGGAGAGGGCGTCACCAACCTCAAGCCTGGTAAGCAGCGACGCTACAATAAATTGTTGGACCATCAATTGACAATTTAAATCTCTAGGCGATCGCGTTGCTGTTGAGCCTGGTGTGCCTTGCGGAAATTGCTTCCTCTGCCTCGACGGCCGATACAACCTCTGCGAAGATGTCCAGTTCTCTGGCGTCTACCCTTACGCTGGAACCCTCCAGCGCTACAAGGTCCATCCCGCCAAGTGGCTTCACAAGTGAGTTTTCTACTCTTTACCCTCAGCGCCAGTAATTGTTAACAATGCGCCAAGGCTTCCCGACAACGTCTCCTTCGCTGAAGGTGCCCTCCTCGAGCCTCTCAGTGTCGTCCTCCACGGCATCAACTCTGCCCCCATCACCCTCGGAACACCCGTCGTCGTCTGCGGTGCTGGTCCTATCGGTCTCCTCGCCCTCGCTGCAGCCCGTGCCTCTGGCGCATACCCCCTCGTCATCACCGACGTTGAGCCCAAGCGTCTGGCTTTCGCCAAGGAGATGGTTCCCTCTGCCATGACCTACCAGGTTGACATTACCAAGTCGTCCGAGGAGAACGGAAAGGCTGTGAGGGAGCTGTTTGGAGAGACTGAGTATGTTCAGCCGCGTGTCGCGCTTGAGTGCACTGGTGTTGAGAGCAGTGTTACTTCGGCGGCTTATATGGTGCGGAGAGGAGGTATCCTGATGGTCGTCGGTGTTGGAAGGGCCATCATGAACAACCTCCCATTCATGCACTTGTCTCTGGCCGAGGTATGTTTTTTTCATTTCACTTTGCTCAATAGACAACTCAGCTAACACAACACAGATCCAACTCCGATTCATCAACAGATACAAGGACACCTGGCCAGCTGGCATCGCCTGCATCGAGGGAGGTCTGATCGACGTCAAGAAGCTGGTATCCCACGTCTTCCCTCTGGAGCAGGCCCTCGAGGGTCTGACTTTCTCTTCGGACCTCAAGAACGGCAGCATCAAGGTGCAGATTGTTGACGAGACCGAGACGACGTATTTCTGATGAGGATGATGATGGTTTTTAATGGGAATAAGAATGAGAACATGAGCATATAGAAAAAGCGAGAGTGTGTTGTGTGTTTTGTTTTGCCTTTTTCAAGTTTAGCATCGATTAGAATGTATAGACATGTCGCGTGTCGAGAATACCAGTTCAGTGTCAATCAAATGTCCTTAGTGTGCATACAAGTATCTAAAGGATTAACTATGATGTCTAGTTGACAGGTCTTGGCAACAGTGATCTTCCATCTCTACAAGTTCATGCATCAATGGCGTCTTCCAACAATGACCAACCAACCGTGTACCCGTATACCCGTCGTGCGTCTTGGTAGCCCAATACCACCTCGACTCTAACTTGATACATCGTTAGCATCTACTGACAATTGGTAGACGCGTATATCCAACCAGTCCTGTGCTCTACAATCAGACCATGTCCAAATAGTTGCTCCGACATAACACCGCCGCTTAAGCTTTGATCCCCATCAATATCTGCTGAACCCGTGCCGCAAGAACAAGGAATAAAACAATAAAAACACGCACACACGCACGCTGCGTCCACAGCGCAACTATTCCGTGACGAAGACATGACTAAATCAGGAACCTCTTTCCCCTGTCCGAGCCTCGGACCCATCTGCCGTCCCACAGGTGCCGACTCGCGTGGTTCGCCTAGACCTTTCCCAGTCTCGATCAGGAACTTCTAGACGCCCTCCATCGGCCAAACTATCCTCAAGGTGGTGTCTTCCCGGGCCCCGAACTTTAACCACGGCGCGCCGGGGTTCGGTTCGGAGAAAACTGGGAACTGGAAAAGTCACGCTGCCCGTGGGGAGATTTACATAACCCCAGATTGAGCTTGTTTCCGGGATCTGGGGTAAATTATATATAAGTAAGACCAAGAATGCCCTCCCAACGTTCAAATCACCAAGCTCATCAGAGCAGTTTCTTCTATACATCAATTCATCCTTCACAATGACGGCAAATCTCGAAAAGACGGGTGCCGAGCACTTTGACGGCGAGCATAATGATCTCGCCCACCTGGCTAACCAGGAGGAGCACGAGATGGGCAAGATTGAGTCCATTAGAAAGTATCCTCTTGCTTTCATGTGGTCCATCTACGCCGTCTGGTGTATCCTTCTCGTGTCATTCGAGAACCAGGCTGCCGGTAACATTATCGGTATTCCCGAGTTTCGAAAGGACTTTGGATACAAGTTTGGCGACAGCTATGTGCTTCATGCCGACTGGCAGAGCGCTTTCCAGGGTGGTCCTGTTGCTTCGTAAGTCAACCCGTTGCTACCATGTAGAGCCGCTTCTCTGACTGAGCTATAGAGGTATCATTGGTGCTCTTGGCTGCGGTGCCATTGCCGATTGGCTAGGCCGTCGCGCTGTCATCATCATCTGCCTTGTTATCACTTATGCTGCCATCACCATGGAATTTGTTGCTACCACTAATGCCGTTTTCTTTGGTGGCAAGTTCCTCAATGGCTTTGCTGTTGGTGCTCTGGCTTCCGTGACTGTGTCATATATCGGAGAGGTACGAATTATGTCAACTACTGTTCGTGAAAAGTCAATTAATGGTCAATAGATTACCCCCATGGCTCTCCGAGGTATGCTCACCTGTCTGTCCGCCCTCGCCTACACCCTAGGACCCTTTGCCGTCTCTCTTATCGTCAATGAGACTGGTACATACGATAGCCGCTGGGCGTACAGGGCTGTCTTTTGTGCTCAGTACGGCTTTGCAGTCGTGTCCACCATCTTTGTCTTTTTCATGCCCGAGTAAGTCTCGAGATCAATAACTGTAGAAGAGCATCGCTGACATTCGACTCCCAGATCACCCTGGTGGCTCGTCTCCCAGGGTCAACAAGAGCGTGCCCTCAAGTCCCTCGCTCGCCTTGGAAGCAAGGGTGAAGAGGGTCAGAAGCGTCTTGCCGCCATCAACCAGACTCTCGAGGAGATCAAGGCCGAGACCGAGGGTGCCACATACTTTGAGTGCTTCCGCAAGTCTAACCTTCGTCGAACCATCATCTCGATTGCTCCCCTGTGCATCCAGTCTCTCTCGGGTATCATGTTTGCAGCTTCGTATGCGACATACTACATCCAGCTTGCCGGATACACGACCAGCGAGAGCTTCAAGCTTCAGATTGTGCAGCAGGCCATCTCCATGATTGGAAACATCATGTCCTGGTACCTGGTTGACCGCATGGGCCGCCGCAACCTCACCTTTTACGGCCTGCTCATCCTCACCTTCATCCTCTTCGTCATGGCAGCCCTGGCTACTGTCGCAACTCCCGGTGCCATCAAGGGTACGGTGGCTATGATTATGCTGTACTGCTGGTGGTACAACGTCACCATCGGAGCCACCGCCTATACCGTTCTGTGCGAGGTGTCAACCTCCCGCCTGCGTGTCAAGACAGTCGCCATCGGTCTGGCGTCCCAGAACGCCCTCAACATGATGTGGAGTTTTGTCCTACCCTTCATGTTCAACCCGGACAAGGCCAACATGGGAGCCAAGGTCGGTTTCGTCTTTGGCGGCCTAGCCGTGATCAGTCTCGTCTTCCTGTGGTTCTATCTCCCCGAGACCGCGAACCGAACCTATGAGGAACTCGACGAGATGTTCACCAAGGGTGTCCCGGCCAGAAAGTTCAAGCAATATAAGCCTGATGCTCAGGCCAATGGCGAAGCTGTTAAGACGGCTTATGATGCTGATGCGAAATAAGAAGAATAGAAAGATAGATCAGGATGGGAAAAAGACACGCCGCTGGATGAATCGATGATTAAATCGGTATGATAACGAGTTATTCCCATCAATTAAAGCCATACCCTTCATACATAGTTAGCTAGACAACTGTTACTCGTCCTTGTGGACTTGACCACATAGAATTTAACGCAAACATCTCCCCTAAAACTCCCCGGTCACTGGTTTCGTTCTATGTTGAAAATTCCTGCGGTCACTGTTAGCCATAGAATTATAGGGTAGGTAATCGACAATAACCCCTGCAACATCGATTGCCGTGAAATCACAGCCACCAAGAGTTTATTGGTGCAGAACGTAGCAATGAAAATGCCTCCAGTTGATTGTTTGCATTGGATCCGAAGAAGAATGAGTATAGATACAACATCGTCGGCATAACACCTTGCGACTTGGCATCCAAACATGCATGATTGAGAAGGAAGCCTTGGGCTGCATGTTGATCAAGACAGTGGATGCCTCAGGCAAGTGGCTTCACAGGTAGTCAAGCCACCACGACAAGCCCACAGCCACCTTTCAACGGCCAAGACAACATTTCTCAACTTGAACTTTACACTTCAGTCAGCATATGTAAAACATCATAGCTTTCATCAAGGCAACACAAAATATGTTGCCGTCCGAGCAATGCCTCGCTCCCGCTTATGCTCCCATGCCAGTCCCGTCCTGTTCATGCTCAACTGTCCAATCCCAAGGCTGTGCCGATGCTACTAAGCCTCCATGACCCTAGTCCACCCAGCGCTTGGGCTTGAATATTATGGGTGTGCTGACGTCGCAGAGGCCCATCTGACGCGACAATCCTTTCCCCTCGACTGCCCAGTAAGGCTGCTTACTTGCTTGTTGCCTATGGCGAAACCCGACGGGGGGAGGCTGTGGCGCATGAGTCCTCTCGGCAGCTCCAGCTCAGTCAGACTCGTCGTCACTCCCCTCCACGAGGCAATTCAGCTCACGAGATCACTTTGACTGGCAGCCTCGTTCTTTGTTTTCCGGCTTGTTGCATGTGAAGGAAACGCCTTGTAAGGTTTCTCTTTCCGAGAAGGCTTTATCTATCCTCGTTTCGACCCTGGTTGATCTTTAATTTATTTTTCGCAACCTATTTATTTACCTAGCGACTTCCCCAACCTCTCTCAACTGGCATTCGCTATCGCCTGGAGCTCCTTCATGGCAACCAACTGTCGCTTCTGCTGATTCTTTTCATCGCGTCATCTCACTGGATCGTCGAAATGGGCACGACAACTGAGTACTTTCGCTCTCAGATTGGAGAAGCATCCGTCATCGATTATTCTCATACTGATTTCCCATGGAAACTCTTTGTCAAAGATGTCTACTACTTTTTCGTCTACATCTGGGCTCTGCCTTGGATCGTCTGGCCCATGTACCCTCTTGGATCCAAGGAATTTGACGAACTCTACCCTACTCGGCAGAACTTGTTTTGCATCTTTGTCCACCTGGTTCTAGCCATCCTGCAACTGGCTTTCATCATTGCCTTGCCTTTTTCAGTGGTCTTGCCAGTTTGGATGGCGGCCGCGGGTATTGCTGGGTTCATGGTCCTTAATTCGCTGCTTTGCCGGCTGTTGAACGGCTCTAACGACACGTATAACTCGGAGGAAAAGTACGCCAAAGCCCTGCCTGAACATGAGCATGAGCAGTGGATTTTTCTGAATGGTGTTGCTGTTGGGTATGTATATTCTGGACACCCTACTTGATGTTGATGCTGACTAGTCTCCCAGAGAGCATTGGATGCAGGCAAATCTGAACCGTCTGGCTCTCACTTTTGGCCGTCCTATTCTAGGAGTTCACAATCGAACTTCTGGAGTCATTTTTGATGTCGTTGAGTGTCTAATTCAGCGTAATTTCGGCTACGCAACTGGGGATGTTCGAATCTGCTTCAAGATTCTCAAAGATGTCTTGTACGACACCAGCAAGTCCAAGGTCATCTTCATCCTGCACTCTCAAGGAGGAATCGAGGGTGGCTTGGTTCTCGACTGGCTTCTTCAGGAGCTGCCACAGGATCTACTATCCAAACTCGAAGTCTACACCTTTGGCAACGCCGCGAATCACTTCAACAACCCTCATCGCCACAGATCCTCGCAAGCTTTGTCTTCGCTCAAGCCCCTGTCTGCTATGAGCACTATACTCACCGAGACAACCATCGACTCGCCTTCTGGTAGTCCTCTAGACACCAAGAAAGGCTTGAATGTCAGCATCCCTAGCCTCCTCAAGAAAGAGCATTCCGTGGCGTCATCTACTCGCTCTGTCTCAGCCGCTAAAGACCGCGCATTGAGCCATGTTGAGCACTATTGCCATGGTACAGATTTCGTGTCGATTTGGGGAATTCTGCATTTCGCCACTAACCGGATGGGATCCCACGATCTGCCGCGCTTCCAAGGTCGACTCTTCTCTAGAGCCAACGGCAAGGGAGGTCATCAAATGAACCAGCACTACCTTGAGGGCATGTTTCCCCTCAAGGTGGACCCCAAGACTGGAGAGTATACCGGCGCCGACGAGGACAACGAGTTCATGAATGAGGTGATCAAGATTGGCCAGGAGGGCGAGGCCTCGGCCAACGCCCGCGAAGCATTTGAGATTAGCTGGGCCGGCACACAGGGTTTTGGAACTGGAGAGATTTCGACACCTGTGGAAGTGCACGGGGTCTCGAGTAGGGAAAAGTCGAGACGCAGTGAAGTGCGTGTGAAGGATGTTAGTCGTCTTTGGGCGTACAGGAATGGTCAGAGTCCTGTGGAGATACCCCCTATGCTGATTACCGAGAACGGTGTCCCGCGAACAGCCACCTTGTAGGGCTGTGGAAGGCACCGCGCGGGTTTGTATGGGAACATGAAGGCATTACGACGAAAGAATAACTGAGGGTTATAAAGTTGTCTGCTCGAGGTTGTGAGATGACAAGGGTCACGGCGTTGTTAGGGCGTTATTGTTTACGACGTGTATCGCCTCGTTTGTATAGCAATTATACTCGTTGGGGTTTGGGTTCTTTCGAAATGACATCTTCATTAGATGTTTCGAGTTCGTCAACATTCTTCTCGCTTATTGTGTTCCATATCGCCTCCTATGGGTCTTCCCCAGTTCGCCTCTATCCCCATACTCCACGATATCGTCAATCACCTAAAGCCCCGCCTCCGCAAACCATCTTTATCTTTATTAAGTGGTTCCAAAGTGATCTTCAAGCAGTTCATCCAGCTCACCGGGTACAGTATCGTGAAAGGTTCACCTCGAAAGGCCTGTCTGTTCAACCAACTAAAGCAGCCAGAACTACACGTGATGCTCAGCCCTATGATGAAGAATCTCACTGAAAATCACGTGCCCGGAAGAAGAAAAGAAAGCAAAGAGAATTTGCTTGTCCCTGGGCGTGCATGCTGCGAACCCCTGACTCGCCTTGTGGGCCATGACGGGATGTGAGTGGGTAACACCAAGTCCGGCCATTTCCCAAGGTTAGCCTCCGGGATCATCTTTCAGCCTCAACGGGAGTACGTCATACGTGCCTGGAAAGGATGAAAGGATGGAAAGATTCCGAAAGGGATCTGCAGGTGAGAAAAAAGTTTTCTGCATGAACAGGGGAGCTGTAGGTAACAGAAACATTTCTATTGGTTCAAGTGTATTTGTGTATCTGCCTGTCTATCTGCTGTAAAACAATGGGCAGATTGCTGCCAACTTGGGCAGTGAGACCGCTTTATTGTAAAAAGGTAATAAAACTCCGACCACTTCTAGGTCTATCCATCTAAAAATCAAGTACCAAAAGCAATATTGAGGACCGCGAGAGTAGTGGCTGGGCTTCACAAGCTCTCTTGAGGTCGACGCGATGCTTTGGGGGAATCATGCGTCAAGCAATCCCAGTTGCGACGCTGAGAAAGAGTGGTAGGCGGGTTTAAGTTTACCCTGCCATTTCCACTGGTTGTTCGTAAAGTCATTCATTCATAGTGTCGTTCAGTCCTTGGACTTGTGCATGGAGCCAGTGACATAGTTCTCCTCGAGGGCATCGATGCGGGCAATGTCGCCAGCAGCGAGCTCAAAGTCGAAGCTGTTCAGGTTGCTTTCAATGCGGTGGGGGGTCAAGCTCTTGGGTAGGACAACGTTGCCTCGAGCGGCGCTCCAGTTGAGAAGGATCTGGGCAGGGGTTCTGCCGTACTTGTTGGCAATCTCAACAATGGTAGGGTCCTCAAGCTTGTTGCCACGGGCCAGAGGGGAGTAGGCCTCGATCTTGATGCCGTGCTTGTTGCAAAGCTCGACGAGGGTTTGGCGCTGGCAGAAAGGGTGGACCTCGACCTGGTTGACGGCAGGGGGGACACGGGCGTTCTCCAGGAGGTTCTCCATATGGGCAGCTCCAAAGTTGGAGACGCCAATGGACCGAACCTTGCCGAGCTTCTGGGCAGTCTCCAGAGCACGCCAGCTCTCCAGACGCTTCTCCTCGTCCTGGGCAGGGGAGTGGATCAGGTAAAGGTCGAGATAGTCGAGCCCAAACTTATCCAGAGAGGTGCAGAGAGCCTCAAAGGTGGCCTCGTAACCGTGGTCAGAGTCCCAGAGCTTGGAGCAGACGTAGACGTCCTCACGAGGGGTGCCAGTCTTCTCAAGCCAGCGGCGGATGGCACGACCACAAGCCTCCTCGTTGGCATATCGGGCGGCAGAGTCGATGTGACGGTAGCCAGCGTCCAGCGCGGCAGTGACAGCATCCTCAGTCTCCTGGCCGTTGGGGGCCTTGTAGACGCCGAGGGCGACCTGGGGAATGTAGTTGCCGTCGTTAAGCTTGACAGAGGAGACGGAGCCAGAGTGGCTTCGGACCTGAGTCTGCTCAACAGGCTTCTTGACATAGATCTCACGCTCGGGGGAGGTCTCGGGGGTGATAGCGGAGGGAGCCATTGTGAAGGTAGCTGTGGATGTGGTGTAAGGCAAACGCTGTTTCTGTAAGGCGAAAGAAATGAGAGACCTCGAGGATATCAGAGTGTAGATGATAGAGGCTTGAGAGATGATGGAATGGAGGATGAAAGCAACAGGCTGGACGCATGGGTGTCCTCGACGCCTTAAATACCTGGATTCATTGCTTCCATGTCCTCTCGATCCCGATCAATTCTCATCCAGATATCCCTGACCTGGCTCAGCACGCCTAGAGCTGAGCGTATTCGTCCATCTCGCAACCTCGCCGAGATCCCTCACGGCCGTCCTTGCCGCCCGATACAATACTGCACTGCACAGTATCAACACGCCTCCATCATTGCTCGACGCCGGTGTGGGCCGTGGAGTGACCCCTGGGGACCCCGTCTTGCCGTGGATTCAACTGAGTACCTTAATAAGAGGGTACGTACGGAGTACACTCACCTCACGTACATGGTGAGAGTGGGTATGGTGGAGAGGTTGGCGATAACACACATGCGGGATTTTATCTCGAGGGTCCATTCTTTCGTTTTCGTGTCTCCAGTTGATGGACGAGCCGCAGTCTGGAAGGATGACGGCAGTGTGGAACTGGCGATGGATGGATGGATGGATGTCTGCGGACTGCGACGTCTGGCCAAGGAACCCCAAGGGAACTACAGAGCGCGCAGCGAGTGGCGCAGACGCCTCCTGCGAGATCCCTGAGAGATCCAGGTAGATCCACTAAAAGATGGACCCTGAATATCAACGCCAGCGAGTTTGGCGACGCTTCGAGGGGCCCTGTGACGACATTCTAGAAGTTTTGGAATCAAACTTTGGGAAGCGGTGGAGCTTGTATCGATGAGAGGAGTTGTGAGCTGTCTGTCTTTATAACCCCATAGCAAGCCTTTAAAAACCGTGAGAAGTGTAAGATTTGATCGAGTTGTAGAGCTCGTAGAGGCGCGTTGAATGGTGCATGTGAAGATGGCTTCTGCTGAGAAATGGGAGAGCTTTCCGAGCTTCATGAGACAGCTAGGTATCTGAGTTCGGCTTCCGTTCAAATTACGGAGGGGTACGTACCTTCCTGGTAAAACGTGAAAAATCTCCTAGGGAAGGAAGGACGGGGACCTGTAACAGAAACAGAATGGCACTGTGTTTATGCAGGCAACGATCCATCAGCTGCACAGTGCATAGGTACCGAAACGTAAGCCCCCAGCCAATCACGCACCTTCAGATAATAGCCCGTCCCGTCAACAACTCAACTTCTCGGCCATGTTCCAACCTCATCCTTGCAACAGCTGCAAACTAGTCAACGTTGGACCGTAAGACGACAGGCCTCGGACACGCGGCTGGCCTAACTGAAGCCTCCGTTATCTTCTCATCTCCACCTCTCTGCAGCCTTTCAAGCAGCCCGACCCTCTTATTCCTGTCCTCCGAGCAGCCGGTGCTTCAGCGATTGGCCTCGACTCTTCAGCCATGCTCGCCAGACCCACGTGATGGAGACGGCATTCAGGATATCTGACGGTTTTCTCGCCAGCGGCGTCAGTTTTTAACCGAGTGAGACAGTTGCCCGGCCGTCCATCGCGCACCGGGCGGCTTCATCGCCCAGGAGTGGACTCGGTCTACCAGAGACGACACCCACGCCTTCATCTCGTTGGCTGCTCATGGTCCATTTGCTTGGTTGCAAATGTCTCAAGCTGATGTATCTTGGTGGATCCAAGCGGACTTCTCAGCCTGTTTCTGCGCAGTTTTCTACTGTATCTGACGGACCTTTCTTTGCTCAATCTGAACGGGACTGTGTTGGGCACGGTAAGAGTTCCCCGTCGCTATCCACGATTCAGAGTCTGATACGGAGCTCAGACCAGACCAGAGTCCCGCGAGTTTGCCCATCTTCCCCAGGTATGGTCTGGGGTGCGTCTTTAGGTGTTCATTCTCCTCCTGACTTACACGCGACCTCTTATCTCTCTGCTCCCGCTCGCAACTTTTGGCGATGTCAAGAGGCTGAGATATCTCGGGACCCTGGTCCATGAAGTCCCTGAAGGCAGCTCTTCACATGTCTGCGCGCTTCGGGGTCTTTTTCGTACCAGGATGGTAGCTTCAGCACACCAGTAACCTGGGCTGACCGGGTTGGTTTGATGACATCTAGGTCCGTTTTCTCGGCGCATGTCAAGTGCGCTATGCTATTCCCGTCGACTAAGGCGGCTTTCCTTGTCGACTTTTACCAGCCTGGTCTTGTCTGGCCGCGACTCAGAAGTCCACGCAGCTTGGCGGCCTAGTCTGATCTCGGTACCAGACGAGGGAGCTTGCCGATCCTGAGACAAGCGATCGACGCTCAACAACCGCCAAGGATCTTTGTGACGTAGTTCGAGCTATCACCGCAGCCAAGCCTTCAAAATATGCCTGGTATCCAATCGACAAAAGCGCAATCTGTCAACTCTGTGCCGAAGACCGGTGTATCGTACCAGACACTCAGGAGGCCTCAGATTTCTCACCCCCAACTACTGCGCCAGCTGCAAATAGCACATGGCGGTGTCCCGACGAGTGCCTCGACTGCCGAAACACCATGTAACATTGTCAATCCAAGGAGCCCTTGAAACAGCAAGATCTGCCCATGTCATCTCCCATGAAGAGCACGTCGATTCAAGTGGAGCCCTACATGTTCCTTTCGAATCTGAGCTTACCGCACTGTCTTGGTTCATCCCGAGTGATGAAACCAGGGTGTTTGCTAGATATCCTCTGACACCAAGGCATCATGAGTATTCTCTCTCGAGCTGGTCGAAGAGGTTGACTACCTGGGACACAACGGTTCACCTGTCGAACATCAAAGACTCTCGGGTTTTCCAAGTCGGGCCGCAGTGCCTCGCACATTCATGCATTACCCTTGTTCATGCTTCTTCTTTGTTTTTCACTCGGCTTCGTATCTGGCGTTGGAGTCCTTCTGCAACTGACAAGTAGCTAGTCTCCACTAACCGCATCCGCGGCCAATACTACGGCCGTCATTGCGCGCGCGGCAACTCACCATGAGTTCACAAGGAATCGACGTCACTTCGAAGACCCGCCTTGGACTTTGAAATGTTTTTCTTACCAGCAATCATTCGGCCGGCGGTGGTGGGAGAGTATCCCTGTGCTGGCAGTGTTTGACTCACCCCTGAGGGCTATGCCGAGACACTATACTGCCTACCAATGTGCTGGACTGGAGGATAGGTGGTCAAAGGTGTTGTTACGAAAGATTAATTGCGGCCGCTGGGAGACCATCGTCCCTAGTTTGTATCCACTCGGCGAGAATTACTGTCGCGGAGTCGGTCACTGATCACTCCTCTACGCATGTCGGGATCAAGTTACAGAACAAACCACCACTCCCGGCGTCCCCCTCGTCGAAATCCGGCGTATCAGTCTTGTCAAACTGCCTGCCACGAAGGGCCGATGCCGCCCATCTTTTCCCTCGCGTTATGCAAGGGAGAAACCTAGGCAAACGGCCATTGATGGACAGACCACTTACCCTCTCCGGTGGGAAGGCCGACCAGAATGGTCTTGAGATCCCTGCTATCAGGACTATTATCGATTCACGAAGACGCCGTAACAAGATAATGCTATAATATTATGCCGAAGGTTACAGCCAGGGAGCAAGGGAACGAAAAGGATGACGAACATCGTTTCCTCAAAGAAACAGTCTAGAAAACTGGCAAGGGGCTAACATTCCGACATTTTAACTCCCGATTGCAGCATCACGATTAACGCCGTCTATTTTCCGATAATATTTTCCAGCCCTCTATGCATTCTTGGTATACCCTTAACGCCGCCTCTATGACCCGCGAACCTCAAATTATGATACAGTTATACAACAGTTGGCAGAACCTGCTAGGACAAGGCATGTATGTCGCTA
>JABCKC010001158.1:0-18526 GCA_013186395.1 Fusarium papillatum | reverse complement strand
TAACCGATGAAGAAGATCGCTCTCCAAGTTCGTTCTCTACCCTGCCTGCTGATAAGATTAACTGATCGATAAGTTCAAGCTTTAAGCTATAATAATTCCCGATCAACCCATGTCATCGCCATCAATCCTAGCATACCTTCTGATCTAGGTTAGCCTCACAACCTTCTGCATCTTACAACCCTAACCCACGACCCCAGTGCCTGACTAGAGCCGCGGCTTCAGACTCAAGGCCCTCGAATCATCGGCCGAATGGCTCGGGAGGAGTAGAAAATGTCCGGTAAACTCTTGCGGGTCGGTCTCATCTTTTTCTCCCCGAAAATGACGTCGGGATATCGGGACCTACATTTTCATCCGATGAGCTGATGGTCAATTCGGAGGCTACAATTACCACCGAGGGTACTGTCTTTAAACTATCATGAGCTGCTGCTTGTCATGAGGGGTTGAAGCTTCACTTTGAGCAAAAAAAAGTAATCATGTCTAGCGTTCTTCGATTCCAAAGCCGACGGGTGGTGTCGAGGCAGTTGACTTGGGGGAGCAGCTTTACGGCACGAGCGCCGCGATCTTTTAGCACATCAAAGATTGTCTTTTCTAGCCGAGGGCATTCTAAGCTCTTTGACAGTGCCGATGCTGCCGTTGCAGACATTAAGAGCGGATCAACAGTTCTCAGCGCAGGATTTGGTCTTTGTGGTGTCGCAGGTATGTCTCTTGATCATTTACTGGATTGCGCTGACAGATTAAGATACGATTATTGGTGCTTTAAACCGACGAGGTCGCGAATCGCTCCATTCTCTCACAGCCGTGTCAAACAATGCCGGACAAGAAGGCAAGGGTGGATTGGCGACTCTCACCAGCGCTGGCCAAGTCGATCGATTAATCCTCTCATACCTCGGAAACAATAAAGTGTTGGAAAAGAAGTATCTTACTGGAGAGCTTGCAATTGAGCTTTGTCCACAGGGTACTCTGGCGGAGCGCATTCGAGCTGGAGGTGCCGGTATTCCTGCATTCTTCACACCAACCGCTGCTCGTACGTTTCTCGTCAATTGAGAGGCACATGTCTAACTTGGATAGATACTCTTGTGCAAGATGGAGAGATTCCTGTGCGATTGGACAAGTCGGGCGCTGTTGTCGAAAAGGGACGAAAGAGAGAGACGCGAGAGTTTAATGGCAGGACATTCCTCATGGAGACTGCTCTTACAGGCGATGTCGCTATTCTAAGAGCTTGGAAGGTGGATAAGGAAGGAAACTGTGTCTTTAGGTAAGTTGAATGGCTTCGTCGCATTCGTTAGCTAACAGGTCAGATACGCTACCAAGGCTTTCGGTCCCATCATGGCCAAGGCCGCCAAGGTCACCATCGTCGAGGCAGAGAACATTGTCGAGAAGGGTGAGATCCATCCTAACGAGGTTGACCTTCCCGGTATCTTTGTCGATCGAATCGTCCCCTCTATAGCAGAGAAGAATATTGAGGTGCTCAAGACGAGAGAGGAGGGAGAAGATGGCTCACCACCAAAGGCAACCAACGAAGCTCAAGAGCGACGAAACAGAATCGCCAGACGAGCTGCTAAGGAGTTGAAGCCAGGATACTATGTCAACCTTGGAGTTGGAATTCCGACGCTGGCCGTTTCTTTCCTACCTCCGGATAGCACGGTTCGACTTCAGTCTGAGAATGGTCTTCTTGGAATGGGCCCTTATCCCACCAAGGACGAGGTTGATCCGTGAGTAGTGTCTTTCTGTGGGAGAACCTTGCTAACAAATTAGTGATATCGTCAATGCTGGAAAGGAAACCGTCACACTTCTCCCCGGTGCATCATGCTTTGACTCTTCCGAGTCTTTCGGTATGATCCGTGGTGGACATGTCGATGTGTCAATTCTCGGTGTAAGTGATCCGACTCTATGATGGCTTCACCTACTGACAGTACCAGGCCCTCCAAGTTAGCTCCGTCGGTGACTTGGCAAACTACATGATCCCTGGAAAGGTCTTCAAGGGCATGGGAGGCGCAATGGATCTTGTCGCCAACCCCGACAACACCAAGATTGTCGTTGCCACCGAGCACTGCGCCAAGGATGGTTCATCCAAGATTGTGCAGCAGTGCAGCTTGCCATTGACAGGCGCACGTGTGGTTAGCACCATCATCACCGACCTTGTAAGTAAACCCCTCTCATATGACATCCAATCTAACAGGGCATAGTGTGTGTTCCAGGTGGATAGAGTACAGGGAACTCTGACTCTAACGGAGCTCGCTCCGGGTGTGACGGTAGACGAAGTAAGAGCCAAGACGGAAGCGGACTTTGCGGAAGCGGATGATTTGAAGACAATGGAGTAGATACCAAGAACTTTTGCCATATTACAAGGACTTTTTGCTAGTCACGATTCCGCCATCATGTCACTTCTGGGCACCTCCTCCTTACAGCTACATCCCCGCTGTCAATTGATGATGAAATAGAGTTGCAGGGTTTCATTTTAAGCTACCCCGATCGACAGGGCACGGGTAGCCGTTGGACATACGCAATTGCGGATGGCGATCACGAATGGATATCCCTGTAGAGTAGAATAAGGCATCAGACACCAGAGCCGATGGGGAAGGTCAGTTGGTGTCGCAATGCTCGGCGGGGATACGAGTGGCAAGGATCGCCAGACGCATGAGGGCATCGACGGCAAAAGTTCCATGTGCTTATGGACTCTATCGTTGATCGACATGATGCCATTGATTGGAGAGTATATGTAGATCCGAATCGCTCACTGTAGAATCTCATCAAGCCATTCGTTCTCGTCACCATGAGGTACTCTCTCGTTTCATTGCTTTCCCTCGCTCTCGGAGCTCTCGCAGCTCCAAAGTCAGAGATCAAATCTTATGATGGCTACAAGGTCTTTCGTGTAAACACTCACGGCAGCCAGGCCGTGGAGGAGAAGCTAGCAGCTGTCACTCATGACGAGTGGGAGCATGGCTTCGGACACATTGACGTTGTCATTGCACCTGATGACCTCGACAAGTTTGAAGGTCTTGGCTTCGAGTATCGCGTCTTGCACGAGGATCTTGGAGCTTCCATCTCTGCCGAGTCTCCTTCTCCTAAGAAGTGGAAGCGTCAGGCTGATGATGATGCTTGGTTTGACGAGTACCACAACTATGAGGACCACATTGACTACTTTAGAGATCTGCAGCGATTGTTTCCGAACAATTCGGAGCTGATCTCTTCTGGAAAGTCGTATCAGAAGCGAAACATTTATGGTCTTCACCTTTGGGGCAATGGTGGACCTGGAAAGCCTGCTGTGCTTTACCATGGAACTGTCCACGCTCGAGAATGGATCTCCGCGCCCGTGAGTAGCTCCCATGAGTTTAAGGGTTTTGCTGACCATTTAGACTGTTGAATACATTACTCTGCAGCTCGTCAATGGGTACAAGTCCGAGGATAAGCAGGTCAAGTCGTTCCTTGACAAGTACGACTTTTACATCTTTCCCGTCGTGAACCCAGACGGTAAGTCCACCTCTGCCACTCATTTGCAGAGACTAACTGTTCAGGCTTCGTCTACACTCAATCCGCAAACCGTCTCTGGCGAAAGAACCGTCAACCTCCTCCCGCCTCCTCCCCCAACCAAACCTGCATCGGTCGCGACATCAACCGCAACTGGGAATTTGGATGGGACTCCAACAAGCTCGGCGCCTCAACCAACCCATGCTCCGAGGTGTACAAGGGCGAGAAGCCCTCCGATAGTCCCGAGAACCAGGGTCTTGACAAATTTGTCCGACAACTCCGAGATGGTGCTGGAATTAAGCTTTACATCGATTGGCACTCTTATGGACAGTATATCCTTTCGCCTTTTGGTTACAAGGAGACTTTGTATGCTCCTGAGCTTGGAAAGTGGACCAAGGCTGCTGCTCTCGTGAGTGAGGCCATTCGCGATAGCTCCGACGATCGGACCACTTTTACCTTTGGACCCAGCGGTGCTGTTCTGTACACCACGACTGGCGCTGCTCCCGACCACGTCTATAGCGTTGGAGGCGCCGAGTTCTCTTACACAATTGAGCTTCGAGACATTGGCGACTATGGCTTTGTTCTTCCCCCGGCGCAGATCAAGCCTAATGTCAAGGAGCAGTGGGAGGGTCAGAAGGTGCTGCTTTCGTTGTTGGATGAGGAGTTCTTTGATGGTGAGGGCGCTGCTCTCTACCAGGGACAGAACTAATATTCTTGTATCTACATTGATGTAAATAACTTCACCCGTACAAACAGTGAATATGCTTCAATCGCTATGCTATTCTTGCTGCGCTAAATGGCTCAACTCTACGATCTACTCTACAACTTTGACTCTCTTCCTGGCGCAAAGCTACTTCCGCCAATGGCCTCCACAATCTTGTCGATTGTGTTGAGGATCCAGTGACCACCCTCATCACTGGCCAGGTACTGGAGGCCCTCCTCGGTCTCTCCGTCTATATCGTTCTTGTAAGTGCCATCTTCTAGAGCCTTCTTTAGACCAAAGACATGCGACAAGACCTGAGGTCCAACGCCCGTTTGCGCTCGCAAGCATGAGATGCCAAGCAGGGAAGTATGGACTCTGCCGACGCTCGCCAGCGAGCTTCGCTCAGCGGGAGGAGGATCGGTAAACAAAGCAGCATAGTGGCTGCTGAGAATGTGCACAGGCAGATCAGGATGCGCCAGCGCAAGCTTCTCTAACAGCTTATCCTCGAATGGTCTATACACAGAGTCCCAGAGACCTCTACCCCGCTTCAGTGTAGTCTCGAGGTTCTCGGGTGTTGGTCGTCGACTCGGTGTCGTGCTGAGCTTGGAAGACACATCTTCAGGAAGCGACGCGTAGAATGCATTGAGGGAGTTGATAGTTCGAGGAATACCATTGAAGCCGATGCACTTAAGACCAACTTCTCGGATAAACTCGGCATTCTGGACAGCAGAGTCGGGCTGTTTGGAGGACGCGACGCGATGGAGGGCGGGGAGAGAGTCGGGAGAGTTGAGAGTGAATGTAGTAGCAGCCTATACACTTAGCGATTGCTTTCCTCTGCTCAAGAGTGAGCTCATACCGAGACAGCCAACCAGGACCGAATGCCGAGGTTCCTCACGGCAGCATCATTAGCGATGGACTCGTACAGCTCCTGAACCTGCTGCGGCGCAGGTCTAGGACCAGGACGCGCAAAAGGCGCATTGATCAGAGCCTTGAGAGGAGCAGAGAGCTTGGACATGTCGGGCGATTTGTCTTGATGCGACATGACAGGCTGATCCCGAGGTAGATATGTACTGGTGGTTTTGTGGACAATGGAGGGATTCGGCGGGAGCCAGAGTTGGGGCCGAGTGGACGGACCCCACATTCCGGGGGTCCGGGATGTCGGGGGTTAGATTTGGAGGCCGAGCGATGAGGATGGGGTATACAAAGAGGAGCAAGAGGTGAGGAGTCGTGTGATTGTGCTAATGATTTTGGGTGTATGATTCGATATGGCTTCTAACAAGAAACAGAGAGAGCCGTTTTGGCTGGGGTGAGTTTTGTTTGGAAGTGGAATGGACTTGAGCTGACTGTTATAGCGGTGCTGCTGCTTGCATGGCAGTGTGCTTCAGTAAGTATTGATATTGATGAATTGAGGGTGGAATTTGTTCTGATACTCTATAGCACATCCTTTGGATCAAACCAAATAGTCAGTTCTCTTGGTTCACGTACCGGCGTCTAGGACTAACAGCCACAGCCGCATGCAAGTCTTGAAATCAAAGACGTCCATGCTCAACGTTTTATACAGATTTGCAGCTCGAGATGGTAAATACCAGTCTCTACATTCCATATTCTTTGCTGACGGTATAGGAATCCCCTCTCTTTGGACTGGTCTATCCGCCTCCATACTCCGTCAAGGAACATACTCAACCGCCCGCTTCGGCTTCCACACATACTTTTCCGACAAAGTCCTCAACTACACTGGCGCAAAGAAGTTATCAGTAACACAGAATATTGCCTGTGCAGGTGTTGCTGGTGGTGTTGCTGGTCTTGTTGGTAATCCTGCCGAGGTCATTCTTGTGCGGATGTGTGCGGATGGAGCAAAGGCGCCTGCACAGCAATTTCGGTACTCAAACGCTATTAATGCTCTAGCGAGAGTTTATAGGGATGAGGGAATGGGTGCCTTCTGGAAGGGTCTCACTCCTAACATTGCGAGGAGTGTTTTGATGAGTGAGTGTTGACTCTTTGAGAATCATGCTAGGTACTAACCATGTATAGATGTCTCACAGATTGCTACGTAAGTATTCAACCACGCTTACAAACATCAGCTAACAAGTTAGATACTCTTCTGCCAAACAATACCTCACAAGCCACCTTGGTTTCGGAGACGACACCAAAACCCACGCCATCTCATCCCTAATGGCCGGCACAATGGCAACAACCCTCTGCGCCCCAGCCGACGTCTTGAAGAGTCGAATCCAATCTAGCGCCGGAAAAGAAGGACTCCTCCAAGTTCTTCGTTCTGGTCTCCGAGAAGAAGGTGCCCTGTTCCTTATGAGAGGCTGGACACCTGCTTGGCTACGCCTAACGTAAGTCTTTCACTTTCTTTGGGGAGGCTTGGCTGACTGTTTAGGCCTCATACTGTTTTGACTTTTGTGTTTATGGAGAAATTGAGATATCTTACTTCTTTTGGGAATAATTGGTTGGGTGCTGGGATTCGCTCTGCTGAACGGGAGACTTTGCGGTGATTGCATGATGGCATTTGCATGATATTTGATACATTTAGCATGATAGCATATGATTATATACACGATTGTCAAGTGAAACTCCTTCTCGACACTTATTTTTGATGTCGTTTTGCTACTCGCGAAAGGTCCTGAAAGTGGTCTCGAAAAGGACCCAGAAAAAAAAAAAGAACATCGTCAAGACCGTCGCTCACGTTAGTGTTGTAGTTATGGATGTGACAAGAGTGAGAAAGTTCGCGGTCGAAGATGATGCTCTCGTTGGTTGCTGTGTCGTTTTACGCAACTACACTTAAGCCATTGTGTTGACTGAAAGTTGCAAGATAGTATTGATAGATTCTGTACAATAGTCCATCCCTATTCATCATGACAGTACTCCTCTCTAACGGAGGACCTCGCCCAAGTAACAAAGATACATAGATGAACACATGACGACATGAACCCAACCGTATCATATACCAACCTCAGGCCAATAAAGCCACTCGAAATTCGTCATATCATCCCACGAAAGTCCACCAAACGAAGGTTCAAAATCATTACCAGGCTGATTAAGAGCCTGAACAATCTGATCATCCGACATGGCAGAAAAATGCATAGGTTCAGGCCACAGAGTCTGCGGTTCAAGAAAACTATTCGGTGTCGCGATTGGTGCGCTCTCGGTTACGGGGATGGACATGTTTCTGACTGGGGCACCACCTGTTATGCCATCTCCGGTTGCTGCTCGTCTGACAATCTGTTTTAGGTATTTGCCGTACATTACTGAGAGGCCGTTTCGATGTCTGGTGACTTTGCCTATTCTCTCAAGAACGGTGGCTGTTTCGTCGATGAGATTTCGGACACTTGGAGCGAGAGCGGATCCACCGGTGGTGTATGAACTCAGAGTCAGTGCAAAACAAGCCGCAAAGGAGATCATGATGGCCGTGTTATTGGGCATCGACTGAAGCTGGGATTCTCCCTGGATTGCAGCGCGCATAACGTTGAGGGCCGAGGAGAGACCGGCAGTGTGGAAGAAACGGCGAACTTCCAACGGAGCAGTTGGATGGTTTATGACGCCGCCGTAAATGGAGAGTCTAGTATGAGTGACTAGAATCTCAACGTATGGAGGAAGACGACGATCTGATGGTCAGCATGAGTTGGCGATTGTGATTTTGCTTGTGACATACCTGGTCCCTTTCCTATTGAAACTCCCCATTCAGTGTGCCACTGATCAAAGAATCTTTCGATTGAACCTTGGATACTACACCATATTAGATTTGTACTGAACGCGTCTGGAAAACTTACGATTGGGCAATCAATGAGCCGTCGCTGGATGCCATTTGTGATCCATCGCAGAGAGCGCGAACAGTCGCAAAGAGAGCGTCCTATATGGTTAGCATGATTCAACCGGGAGCCAAGAAACATACCAAATCTCTTCTCAAAACTGCCATGGAAACAAGATGTCCATCAAGAGGATCTGCATACTCGGATCGATGCCAGTTATCACAGTCCTTCAAAGATCGAGTCATGGGAACAGAAAAAGGTCGTCCGCGGGCCAAGGACATTCTAGTAATGTCAGTCAAGTCCAAGACAAGGTCAAATCACTTACCCTCGTTCTAGTACAAACAAAGATATCCAGGCCCGCTCTCGATTCCGAAGAAGAAGTCTTCCTCGTTCCGACCAAGGATCAATCTCAGGGAATCCATCCATGGCCAAAGCAGATCGAGGATCCATACAATCACCTCTAGCTAGGCCAATCCCAGATCCAGATCCAAGCATCTCTGGTGATACGAGACTCTTGTGTAGAGACAGATCCGTAGCCACAGTGTTGGCGATGGAAATGTACGTACACGTCTCATCGTCTGTTGAGTGTTGTCCAGGAAACATCCATGGGATATTTACCATGAACGCAAGGACAATCTCGACGGATCTGTATCGATTCACCATGACCCTATGAGCAAGTGTCCTCGCGTGATTTGAAAGTCGTTTTGAAAGGGCGGCAGCTGATGGTAGAAAGAGAGCCGACGCCGCCATGATAGAAGTGTAAAGAAAAGCCGATCTCGAACGAGTAAACTCGACAGTATAAAGCCTAGGATCAAGACCCCATCGAGTATGCGCAAGATTACGATGAAAGCTACAACGTCAGCTACAAACTTTGACACATGTATGCAAACTCACAAGTTGAACAAGTTATCAGCTTCATCCTCAGACACGAGACCCAAAGAGACAGGATCAACATCAGGCCCAACGTCAAGATGAACCTGCGCAGGAGCGAAAAACGCCTGAATCTCATCCTCAGTCTGACCCTGTGTACTAGCAGTATGTGCCTGCTGCGGCGAATTACCATGCCTTGACTCTGGCGATGGCTGAATGTACGATGCCCTAGCGAGCAATTGAAGAGGATTCTCAGCATCGTCAATAGCAAGACTCTGCTCTGTGCGCTGGATGAAATCGGGCATTGTCACGGTATCTTGCTCCTCCTCTTCCCCCTCATCCGAGTACGCGTCGTCATCCCCATTCCCACTGGTAGAGCCATAATTCCCTCGCGTCGGAGGTGGCTCTGGTGTATTGACGCCGCTGAGCAGATCTTGCAGATGCGACAGGATTCTATCATCCTCTGGACTCTTTTGTCCTGTTGAACGCGCTCTCTTGACAGCTTGGTCAATCTGATACAGCGCCTTGTCAAGTCCAGTTCGTTTACTAGACACGGGTCAGCAAACTACACACGCGACAGATAAGAGTCAACTACTTTTTAATGCCCTTTTGTCGTCCTGGATGATAGGCAGGTCGTATACATTCGCAGTCAAGCTGGACACATCTCCTGCATCTCGCCTGGTGAGGCTTCCAGTCGCACTTGATCTTGGATCTGCGACACACAAGACACGCAGCCTGTCTCGGACGTGGCGAATCGTCCCCGTCGCCCTGCGGGGATGTCTGGGCCAGAGTCAAGGAGCGCAGGTCAGAAGAAGCAGCAGCAGCCATCTGCATGTGGTAGTGGCTTGGTGGTTGCAAAGACGAGAGCGCGTGTGCTCGGAGGTTGATTTGAAGCCGATGGGGGCTAAAGCACGCGATTTGATGAAAGAGGAGCAGATGAGGAGGATGTGGAAAAAGAATGGGACAGGAACATGGGGGGAGGGAATGGATGCGGAGTAAAGCCAAGTGTGACTGGGGGTCGAGTCAGTTGAAGCTCGGCTTATCAGTTCTCGAAACATGATTGGTTAAAGTGTAACCTTTGCCTCTTTGGTACGGCCGAGATGGTGATGATCCCTTGTTCCCATGTTTGAAGTTTTTAAGGTTATAGGTCGGGTAATTCTTTTTACAACTTGATATCCATAAAGAATTTATTCATATCATTTCAAGATGGACCCTCCTCTCATGTCGCCATCGTCCCTGTAAAGCACGAAAAAACGACGGACTGTCAACCAAGAGGGGACACGTCCACTTGGACAATGTAACGGTCGGCGGGATTGCGACTTGCTAGCCCAATCAGGTAGAAAATGAGCATCAAATCCACTCTTTTTTGGATCATTCCTCGGTGTGTACGGGCAGTGAAATCTTTGATATAATTAAAGATCCCCTGGCTTGACCGAGCAGTTCTGCTCTGCTCTTCATCCATCTCAAAATGTCGACCCCAAACGCGGTTCTCGATAGCAGCAGCGATAGGGATCACAAGGACCCTTCCCTCGGCATCGAACAGAATGTGGCACCGTCAGAGGAACAGGTTAAGCCTGTGTCGCGATTCACTCGATGGTATCGCAGTCCCCTATTCAACGTCATTATCGTGGGATTAATCTCATTCACCCAACCCGGAATCTGGAATGCCCTAAACAGTACGTTTATTCATGCGCATTTTTTTTTACCATGAAAAAGACTGACTCTTTAGACACTGGTGCTGGTGGTCAGCAAGAACCATACCTTGTCAATGGCGCCAACTCCCTTACCTTTGGCATCATGGTCTTTGGCTGTTCCCTGTTTGGTATCCTTGCCAACAAGATCGGTCTAAAGTGGGTTCTTATCATCGGTACACTGGGATATGCACCTTACTCTGCGGCACTTTACACCAATAACCGATACGGAGTTGAGTGGTTTGTTCTCTTTGGTGGTGCGACATGTGGTATCGCTGCTTCTGCGCTGTGGGCTTCTGAGGGTGCTATTGCGCTTGGATATGCTGATGTCAAGGATCGTGGAAAGTTTAGTAAGTGATATGACGCTGTGCTATGTTCATCGCTGACTTGAATAGCTGGTATTTGGTTGGGTCTGCGTGAACTGGGTCAACTCATCGGCTCTTCGATTCAACTCTCTCTCAACGTCAAGTCAGGAAAGCGAGGCCGTGTTGGATACACAACTTACCTAGTTCTCATCGCTCTTCAATGTCTCGGCCTTCCCCTCGCATTTCTTATCTCACCACCAGAAAAGGTCATCCGCTCAAACGGCACCAGACTCCCCCACACAAAAACCAACAAGAGCGTCAAAGACCAATTCAAGAAATGGGTTTCACTCCTGAAGCGAAAGCAGTTCTATCTCCTCATTCCCATCCTCGTTGGATTCAACTGGAACAGCACTTATCTCGGCATTTACCTTGTCAACTACTTTTCCGTCCGATCTCGAGCTCTGGCTTCGTTGACTTCGGGTATTGCTGCTACTGCTGCTAATATCTTTTGGGGATGGTTCTTTGATCTCAAGGTTGTCGGTCGACCTCAGCTTGCCAGAATCACATGGGCTTTCTTGGCTGTTTTCATGACGGCATTGTTTGGTTGGCAGTTTGCTATGGAGTTGGAATATCGCGGCGCCAACCCTCCTGTGACTCTGGATTGGGATCTACCTGGATTCGGTCGTGGCTTTGCCGTTCAGGTTCTACTTCGGTAAGTTGATCTCTCCTTCATATGAATATCTCACTAACTCTAGCAGATTCATGAACGAATCTCATTACATGTTTGTCTACTGGATCCTGGGAACCTTCTTTGACGACGTTGAAACTCTCACTCTCGCCGTCGGTTTAGTCCGATCTTTCGAGTCCCTTGGATCATGCTTGGCCTTTGGTGTTGGTGCTGCCAAGGTTGCTCCTCTCACCAACCTCATCGTTGCCTTTGTCATGTTCTGCATCTCACTCCCTTCTACGTCGTTTGCCGTGTTCCTCGTCCCTGAACGCCCGAGCGAGAATGCACTTGGAAAGGATGATGATTCTTCTGAATGAGAAATCAACGCGGATCTTCCATGGAGCCAAGAAAAATGGAGATGGTGACGGTTTAAAAGTTTAATGCATCATTATATATTACGCCATGCCTGCTGATCCCAACTCAAAATCAAAACATGTTCCTCCTTTTTATACAAGTCCACTCAAGTGTACAACTTCTTCTGATCCAATGGCCTGATGGCGGCTTTTCGTTCCTGCTTTGTTATTCCTCTGACATCCTCCTGAGATCCCAATGAGGGAACTGCTCTGACTGCAATGTATCCATTTGAATCCTCAGGACGTACATCTGCCAACTGTATTCTCAGATCTCGAAGCATTCTCGCCCTCTCTGGACCGTCGAGGTTGGAGCCACCGGGGGCAACAGGCACGTAGGGGTTATCTCTCGTCATGGTGCTAGCGAATCCGAGAATGTCTGGTCCGCGGATGAAGAACTGAAGGGCAAGTCCTAGGATGGCCAGAAGCTCCAAGAGCAAAGTGGTGGTAAGAAGAAGGGATACCCAGACCCGGTTGGACTTGTAAACCCTGTGGGAGACGATTCTTTCTCCGATAGTCGAGTTCATGAATGGCTGAGCGCTAGGCTCATCAAAAGACAAGACGTTGGTCTCAGGAAGCTCACTAAAAGAGACATTGGTGTGAGTAAGAGGGTTCAACGTAGCATCCCAGAAAGTGTTGAACGCTGTGGTGAACCGCCTCGAGAACTCGTCAGGGAAGACATCCAGGTCCTCGTCAGCCCATCTTCTAGGCTTCTGTCCTGCAAAAGGATGCAACTCGCCCATGATGTAGTTCTCGGTCGGGGATGCGGCACCGATGAGGACTTCTCCAGATGACGTGGGCCAGAATTTGATGACTTGCTGGACTGCATTGGCACTTGTTTCCGCATCATTGTTCCGGAATAGGATCGATGGGGGACGGTTAGGGGACGTATGACCGTTGACACGACGTTGACGGAAAGCAGAGCAGCTCGTCGCTGAAGGGCTTGGGCCACAACGGAGCTCTGTCTCTACCGTAATGGTCTCCATGGTGCAGTTGATGATCGCCCAAATTGGATTTCCAGAATCCTCGTTGGACAGTCCGTAGCTGATGTATGTCAAAGAAAGTGCTGACGGATCAGTCTTGCTGGTCGAATTCTTTCCCTTCTCGACGAGGACGTTGGTACCAAAGTGTTGAGTCGGGAATCCGGGATACGCGAAAGTATCAACCTTGATATTCTCAGTATGAGCACACTCAAAGTCAGCGTAAGACGTCTGAGTAGTAAAGTTGAATCGTGTTTCGCCGCTGATGCCCGAAAGACCCTGGACTTTGATACCCAGGAGGGAGATGTACGAGTTGGCGTCAGCACTGAGGGCATCCTCGTTTACCTCGTACCACTCTTCAAACTTCTTGCTCTTTGACCACTGGGGAATCTTGGGCAGGTTCCAAAGATCCCTAGTAGATCCCTTTTGCTCTTGAGATGAGAGAAGAGTTGCCGAGTACAATGCGGTGATACTCGCACTGTTGTCCTCTTGGGTCAACGAGGCCGGGTAGTAAGAAACCTGATAACTTGGGTCGGAGAAGTAAACGCTGACGTTTGTTGCGACGGCGCTGTTTCCAATGGAGAGAAGTCGAGAGGCACTTTGACCTCCAAGGGGAGACATGGCCCAGGTGAAGAGGATGATAAGTCCGACGGAGAGTTGAGTGCGAATGAAAAAGACTCCTTCAATAGCAGCAGCGAAACTTCGACTTCCAAAGATTTGTTCAAGGGCAGCGAGACCAATACCATCAGGTCTCTCTAGACACCAACGAGAGACGTTCTTGTAGAAGCGACTCGCAATGGCTGCAAAGAGAATTGGATAGATGGATGGACTCAGACGGGTTAGTTCAACCACCCTCTCGCCATAATCGGATGGCTGTTGACCATCCAGATAAACCGCGACAATGGATAGGGCTAGTGCATATTAGTTTCTGCAGATTAATCAAGGCAGGTGACATGACATACCAATGAAGCAAAGAGGCACCAAGGTCAGGACGATATCCCAGATCCAGCTAACCCAGAAAGCAATATCACGACTGTGCAACCTCCCTGGTTCCGGATGCCAACTGGCGAATGCATCAACCATGGGAGCCGTTACGGCATGGCTGAGTCTCTTGCCACCTGGGTCTGCAGGGTTAGGGCTGAGGAAGGGAGTGTAGGTTGGTGACATTGAGAGACGGTGGTTAGACACAGCTCGCTTCGTCAACCTCGATTGCCTACGAATATCAGTATAAAGACATCTCGATCAACAAAAACAACAACATACCATAGTCTCCAGAGTGCACCGACAAGTGCAAGAACGATAATAATGGCAGCAACACAGATACCAGCGACTGCCCCAGCACCCAATGCAGAGTCCTCACTGTCACTAATGCCTTCTGGATCTCCGAGACTGGTAGAGCTTGGCTTCACAACAAGTATCGATTGCGTCGCCTGATCATCGAATCCTTTAGGGTTAAGAAGTTTATCGCGATTCGTCTCGTTGGTTGAGAGAATAGCAGGAGCTAGATTCTCCAAAGGACAAACGGCGTCTCCACAAGGGTTGGTTGTGCAGCATCCGAGAAAGGGCGGGTTCGTAAAACCGCAGGTATACCACAAAGGTTCATCATCATCATCGGTGATGGTGCTGTTGTCGCAGCTCTGTGGAGGTAGATCGTCGTACTTGGCCTTTGTGAAGCTGGAGAGGACGAGTTGATCATCTGGGCAGACGCCATCGTTTTCACAAGGGTCGATAGCGCAGCAGCCGATGAATTGAATCTTGGCCTTGTCGCAAATGTAGAAATCTCCTCCTCTGGGACACGTGAGTCCCAACTCCTTGATCAGCGCGTTATGTTCCTCGGACATTTTGAAGAAATCAAGCTTTTCCACCGAACGTGGACAAAGCTAATGAGAACGAGAGTAAGACGAAAAGGAAAGGACGGGACATATTAGCTTAAGAAAGACAAAAAGAGGCTCGGGGGTTGGTGATTATCGAGGTGCAGGAGAGGAGCCCTTGCAGGGCAGGGATACGGGGGGACAAAAGCAAGGCTTGGATTGGATGGGTCGGTCTTGAGAAGAGCATCGATTGGATGGAGGCGGTGACAACGGTCCCGGGCTTGGCAGGACGAAATTGGGCTGAAGGCCGATGACACTGATTTGCTCTCCACAAGGTGAGAGCTGAAGGATTGCTGCGTGGACAAGGCGTTGGCAATCCTTGCTGCTGACCACCTGTCTCAGCCACCGAGAAGGGAGGACCTGGGTGCCAGAACCTTAATGTCTCGATGTGAGACTATCCAGACGTCAGATGAAAGGAAGAGATGCTTGTCTTTTGGTCCTATTCTCATCATTCTCTTTCTTCTTACAGATATCCAGTGTCCCATAAGCAAAACACGAGCAAAGGCAAAGCGACACACAAATTATCATCCCCCTCTAAACCTCATAAGGCCATTCCATTGCGAGCCTGCTTGAGATCGACATTGTTATTCTCCACAGCCCCCCCATGACCAGCAACGCAGGCTAAGCGGCGGCCACACGAAGGATTCCCTCCCCCGGCAAGCCCTACTGCTACATGTCAGACGAAGCACAGGCTCTGATTTGAGGCCCTCTGGCCCGCCATTGAGTTTTTTTGCGAGCGACGGGCCGGCCGGGATCTTTCAGTTCTAATCTTGTTCCAGGGCGGTGGCCGTGCAGGGGGGTTACAAGCATCGTGTACCGTACCCGCGTCTTGGCAATTGGGCTGTGGAAGCGAAGGCGTTGCCCTGTGAGCATGCATTTGCCAAAAGAGAAATGGTTGCTTGGGGGCTAAAAAAAAAAAGAAGTAAGCGAGGTCGCCGAGGTGAGCGGGAAGATGACAGGCATTCTTCAAAAGGAGCCAAGTTTGCCTTGTAAATTCTAGAAATGGATAATGCTCAAGTGTTTGTCGCAAGTTATTTCCTTTTACAATATCAATGCATTATAAGATGCAGGAACGCCGTTGCTTAACCAAGTCTACGGGTTCAAAGTAAAAATTTCCTCTTTAGGAGGATAAGCCAAAACTGCCAAGACTTTTTCCCCCGTAAGCACGGGGTGAAGTGAGTGATTTCGTTGTATTTGAGGATGTAAATACGTGTCAGACTCTAATGACTTTTTTTGTCTGCGGGAATATGGTTTGTTTATATCCTGCAAGAGTTGCCCCTTGATTAATATTCGGTCTGTTTTCTCTTGGGGGGCATCTGCAAGGACGTACTGTACTGCATGCATGGTAGAACCCCTGTAACCAAAGTTCTTTTTGATGTTACAGTAACTAACTCTTCCCTTCATGTATGGTGACTGCATTGCTACGTTCAGAAACACAACCAGTTAACCGGTCCTTCACTTGCCAAGGGCGACAAATGTGCTATAGGTTTCACCATGATCGACTAAGATAGATCCCACGGTCCCGAATTTTAAGTATGTCCGTCTTTAATATTGGCTGTCAGTGTCACACGACAGTTTCTGCCGCTTGCCATACGAACCCTACCGGGCTTCAAGCTTCTTACTTTGCCTAGGGCTGCGCATCGGGGACGTCGGAGCATAAGCGGAGAGTAACAGGGCTGACAGGGGGAGCCACGGTCAGCGCCGAGTTGTGAAGGGATCAGGCATAGGGTATCTACTTTTTCTAACTCCATAGAAGCGAAAGGAAGAGAATAAAAAAAACATTCTGTATATTAGTCATGATAAAAGAAGCTCTGAGGTGATGAGTACATAGAGAGCCTCTTTCTTATACCCGCATTGTGGTTGCTCATCTCTCTCCAGTGATAGACCGATGCCATCGTTCAACATCTCACCAATCCAACATAGAGGAGTATATTTGCTGTCCTATATCCATGTCATGAGCCTTTCCCACATCTTTTCTACATTGAGAAAATATCGCGGCACCAGGACATTGTTCAGGAGCCCCTAGAAGCTTCCTCAAACGGAATGCTCCCAGGTGATCCTCCAGAACCGGCAAACTCAACGTTACTAAAAACAACGTGCTAACTACCGGACACTTTCTACTCACCAGTCTTTATTTTTATCATTGAAGCACACTATGACGCCCTCGTGTCAGTGTCATGTCCACCGAGATGCCGCCGGTAGGATTCTCTTAGATGCACTGCCGCTCAACGAGTGAGTGCCGTATGACGGAGAAGACTACCAGCTCACACAGAGAATATGGGCTTGCACTTGCTCCCGATATTAGATGCTACTATCTGGACTGAGTATTTCCTCTCATCGTCTTCTTCTCAAGCCGCGTGGTCATCGTGAGAATATCGGGTGTCACCAAAGCTTCATGTTCAACTCATTTTCACCAGAGCAACACCACTTTAAGAATCGGCAACGATAGAAACAAGATAGGATGGCGGCGGATCTATGATCTCTAGGTCCCGAGATTCCGGGGCTTCGTGGGACGGATGACAGACCATCTCAACTGAGCGCTTCCGGCGGTAGTTCGCAAACAACCAACAACCTGACGGAGTAGGATTCGTTCTCGTATCGTGTCAGCAACAGTGGGTTCCTCGGCGTCATTTTCAATGCAACGGCATGAAGGATCCAAGCGGTTGAGGCTGGAGCAAAGGGAGATCCTCCGGTAGGGCTGTGCTGGACAAGATTTCTCCTCGTAGGGCTATCATATCTCACGTGTTGGTACGGTCTAGAACAATCTCACAAGGTCTATGGAGGTTTATGACGGCAGTTTATGATCTCGGCAGAAATTATTGCTAAATTTTCCATTGAACTAGTCAGAAAGAATCTTCGCTTGCCTGGATTAGGGTCGTCTCTCATTGTCTTGCTCTCATTCATTCATTGCAGTAGATGCTTTGTAAACTACCAAATCTGAGGAACCCAATGCAAGCCATAATAACGTGAATACTCCGAGATCCTCGGGGATTTCTCACAATCTGCCTTACCTTGACAATATCCCGAGGCGCAGCTGAAATTCAGCCAGAGGATGAAGCTAGATCAACACGAAAAATCCTTCACTTAGCTCAAGTAAAATTTCGCGTGATCAGTACTATATTCCTTCCATGGAACATTGAACAAGGCGCTGCCCAGTAAGAAGTCGAGCCTTGTGAATCCACTCGATAGAGATCTACTTATGCTTGTCGTTGGGCTAGAGCTAAAAACCGTAAATAACCTAAAATGCAACCTGGTTGCTTACCTTGTCAGCAGTTAGTATCTGCATAGGGCGCAGTATCTCCTTAGAGAGCCATGGATCTAGATCCATTCCTTAGGAGTCTTGTATGCCGATCGAAAATCACCATCCGTTGTGGACTGGTTTGGGGTATCAAAGACATAATGAGTGTTTAGAGGGTCAAGATATAAGAACGTCCGTGATGTGTGAATTTTTCCTGTAGAATCAACTCACCCTCTCTCATTAAACTCTCAGTTTCAATATCACATTATTTCCTCTTCGCTGCCCTTGAAAATCGACACTGGTTCGGCCTACACCCGATAACATGAGAGTTATCGGGGTATTAGCCTTTGTGGCCGGCACCTCGGCCTTTCTGGCTCCCAGGTCACCTACCAAAGCCCCTTATCATGTCCCGGAAGGGTTCAAGCTTGCACCCGACGAGTATTTGGTCGTGCTTCATGATAATCACACTCTCGATGATCACCTTACCAACACTGGTTTGAACTTGACCGAGAGAGTAATCTCCTTCAACCCCTTTACCACTTTCAACGCATATCACTTGTCTGTGCGG
>JABCKC010001157.1:0-12432 GCA_013186395.1 Fusarium papillatum | reverse complement strand
GATGTTGGATGATGAAGGAGAGATGAGAGATGGAGGGAGGGAGGGAGGAGGAGGAGGTTTGAAAGGAAAGTAGAGGTGAAAGAAAGATCGGCAGGTTCCCCCCCCCGTCCTAATCAACTTTGTACCTTCCCAAGCATGTACTGCATCCCCGACTCAAGTTCCAAGGGACGGGTAGTACCTTGGAGCTAGCGACTGGCGCATCTCCCTCGGCAGGCTTCCCCCCACCTACCGCCCAGGGGACAGCTCCTATGGACCCCTCCACTCCCTAGCGTTTAATGGGTTCAAAGAGACTGCCCAGCGGGGCTTAGGGCAGCAGGTCCCCTGGAATTAGCGACCTGCCTTCAGGGGGGCGTGTGAGGTCAATGCAGGGTGTAGATGTTTTGTTTGGCAGATGGGAAAAGGAGACGCGAGAATGATCATCAAGTCATCGATCGAGTAGGACCACTACGAAGGGTGAGTTACATGGATACAAGATGAACACGATAGACTCGAGCGCAAGTGACAGGTCCTCGGGGATCCCCAAGTGTCAGCGGAGCAAAAGGGACCAAGACATGGCGTCTCCTTTGTCTGGGTAACCCATCTAATTAATGGACAAAGGATAACGAGGAGGTCGCATCATGCACGCACCTCATCAGTCTCGTCATGTCAGTCCTTGACCAACAGCCGCACGCTATCGCAGATGACAAGTCGTACCTCTCTACTACGTAGTATGTGTCTCCCATGCCCCCAATTGGGTTCTCGGACACGAGATTGGCTGGCTATTTGAACTGTGCCCCTTGCTTTGGGTCTATTGAGAAAGTGGTATTAAAATGAGAGCCGAGATAGCTTTTTTCTTTCGAGTGGAGGGAGTGAGGACACGCCCCCCATCATCATCAGATTTCTCTTCCTCGTCTGCGAGAGATTGAATAAATGACGGATGCGGAGAAGCCGATAGCTGTTGTAGCTGCTGCATGACAGGACCGCATGAGATGTAATAACCCAAGCCTGTCTATTTTTACAGTATCCGTGTTTCGTTTTACTCCTGACGCATGCAGGAGCAGTAGCAGTCATCGGGGACCAACCCATGTATCTCACGTGCATCACCAATCACGACTGCAGACCTCAAACTTCATGTAGCTTTCTTGTCAAAAGGATGAACAATTTCCACACCAGTAACTTTGGGCCTTTGGGGCAAATGAAGCTCGGCTCGGCATTGCCCATCACCATCAATACATGCCCAATTCCAGGGGGCCAGTGGGCGCGTATGACATCAATCTTAATTTGCCCTTGCTATTAAGATTGGAGACACATTTTGTTCTAGCCCCCCCCCTTTGCTTTATCCGAGACCAGTTGACACAAAGAAATCAATCTCTCTCTCTCTGTTCGTCGCGTGAAACTGTTCCCATTCCAGAAAAAAAAGTCATTAATGAATCCGGGAGGGCAAGGGTCTCATGAGGGCTCATGCCCGTGACACTAAACAAACCCGCATGCGCCTTTTTGCTCATTTGCACCCGCGTGCAGATGGTCCATTCTCCGCTTTTGTCTGGGGGAAGGTAGTGTGGTGTGGTGTGTGCCATGTATGCATGAAATGCGCTTGTGAGGTCATCGCATCACGGCTGTCTTGCATCAGAACGTGGCCGTTGGGACCTGACTTGAGTTATCTATGTCCATCATCACGAGCCACTCATATCACGGGATCTAACCACCCCAACTACGGCTGCCCTGACAGCAGAGTCTCTACCTAATCTCTCATGGGGCCAGTATGCTTATCTTGGTTGGGTTTTGGACACTTTGCGCAATCACTTGAGGTTAAGGTTTAGGGTAAGATGTTTTGAACGACGTATCCGGCTCGTGTAAACTTACTCCTTGGCAGTAGAGCCTCCCTGCCGAATTCCGTGTAACGAACGACATCTCGTACTGTCTACTTGTTCTAACGCGAACGCGAGGGCGCCCTGTCTAGTAGATGTCGTATCCCGGGATACATCGCTTCATCCTGCTTCATCTCAGATACGATCAACACAGCCTCACGTCAAGTGGTCTCGCTCTCCAACATCATACTCTTCTTGTGCTACCGGGGTCTACCCCCACGCATCCATCATTTGTTCTTGTCGCATTCTAGAAGCACCTGATTAAATTTCCATGAGGCATGTTCCCTATCCGCATGAAACCGCCACGTGAGCTCGCCAGAAGGGGAACGTCTCAAAAAGACAACGCCCAACATGATTGACAGCATAATAATCACAATTTCATACACCATTCAGTTTCTCGACCAAAAGAAATGCAAGAAAAGGCAAAAAAACAAGTTCACATGCCCCGTACTGGAATCGAACCAGTGATCTTATCATTACTAGTGATACGCTTTACCACTGAGCCAACGGGGCTTCTTAGTGAGCTTGTTGACGAGGAGTGCGATAATTCGAATTCTGTGTGCTGGTGTGACTGCTTCGACGACTACAACGATCGGGACGTGCTCTCGAGGTCATTTCTACCATACTCACAGTTCTGTAGAGGCCTACACATACCAAATCGACAATTAACTGCCGATGAATACTAAAATCCTGACTCCTTTGTTCGTCCTATTGATACAGAGGTGTCATGCCTAGATGTGGAAATGCACCTCGTGAGCTTGAGCATGTCATTGGCCGACTTCATCTCCTCAGATATCAGATTTCACTCGACAACTTACTGCTTCATTTAGCTTGGAACCTCTCAAACTCATAATATCATTTAAAGAGGGAACGTTAAAGTGCATCCGAGAATGGCTCGCCGGGACAACAATGAAAGCTCACCCGGTTCGATATCAGATGCCACCTGGACGCTGTCAGGATGCATTGGGGGGATTTCAGGAGCGAGCCCTAGGCACACAAATAGAGGGTTGTTTGAGGATTCCTAAAATGGGAGAAATGGCACTTTATGGGAATAGTGAGCTTGAAGTGAGATATTCCCCATCCGAGCTAGTTTTTCCGCAGTTCTATCGTAACGTCATTGTCAGTGGCCACCAGCTGCCAGATCTGGGTATCAATTCATGACAGTGCAAGGCATACACATTCGGATCAATTCATATTCTTCCCCCAAAACAATCTCTATTGTTGCCACAGAGATATAAAACCCCAACTCAGTTCCGTGAAGCCATCTTCTTTCTTTCTCTCTCCTCCACCACAACATCGAAAACACTTCGACATCCAACTCAACCAACCACTCAAACCCACACCCAAAACCCTCACCAACAACCAACCAAACCGCAATGGATAACTCGACCGCCTGCACTACTGGCCTCCTGGGGGCCCTCTCCAAGGACGGCTGGGCCGGCTGGGCCACCACCGTGGTCATTGCTCTCCTCTTCGTCTCCATGTCCGCCAAGTTCCGGGGTCTCCGCAACGTCCGCCGCCAGCGTGGCGGCCGTCCCACCGTCAGTGTCATTCTTTGCAAGCGGGGTGAGGAGCCGCGTAGAATTCCTGCTGTTGTGATTCGTGAGGACTAAAGCTTCACTTGGGTTATCACCCACACACCAATGATATGACTTTGAGATTGACACAACAAGATTCGTCAGGTATGTTTCTTCTGCCGATATCCAACTAGGAACATAACACTGACATCTAAACAGACCACTCTACATCACCTCGACGCTTTGAAAGGTGACCCAACACCGAGCGATCATCGAATGCCAACCCACATCAACTCCGGATCATATCATTCAACAACAACTTTTTGGCATGGAACATGTCGCTACTGAGGGAAAATGGTGGAATTTGGGGGATGAGCTTGTGCCAGCCTGTTGACTGTGGTTCGTGGGTCCAGGTTTGATCTTTACACATGTTCTTTCACCTCTACTTTTTAATCTCGGGGACGACACAATGAAAAAACAACAACTTTGAAACATAATTTGTAACCTTTGATGTGAAACTGCCTATCGTAGAGCTTTGGGTGCGTGCAAAGAATGATGAGTGACTTGTGATGTCTGAACACCCTAGAAGAGGTCAAGTGCAGACGTGTGGTGAGGGAACTAGAAGGCACGGGACGATGATGGCAGTCTTCATGCTACGAAGGGCATCACTAGGGGTATGTGACTGAGGTTATCAATGAAAAGAGTTGGTGAAGGATACACCATAGATTGTTCCGCCTGTCTATCATTTCTATAGCCCTCTCCTCTGGAGGACATTAACTCCCGGCCAAATACACCGGCAAGCAAACAAAAACTCCAAAACTCCAAAATCATGCGTACATGAATCATCCCTTCATATCAAACCCTTTTCTTCTTATTTTTTTGGTCTTTCGTGTGTTCATCGAATGCGATCGTTAATCTGTCCATTTCCTTCATTGTCTTTGTACATTTCACTTCACTTCATGTTTATCGTATGTCTTGCAAGTCATATATGTCATGCCTTCATAAAAGCCCCGTTTAGCTGCGGATAGAAGGCGACTTGCCCAAGCCGAACTGGATAGAGGGCGGCTTGGACGCTTGGATCTCGGCTCGCTTCTCGGGGTTCTTGGTTGGGTCGTTGGCATCATCACCATCAGCGCCAGGGTTGGCCATCTATGTATGCCTCGTTAATAACCTGCATCGATGTTGTAGAGTAAAAGGCTCACCTCGTATTCCAGAGTCTTGATGAACCAGTAAAACGCCACGGCAATGAGAGAGCCAATAAATGGACCAACCCCTGTTACTCGTTAGCATTCGAAAAGCTAATCAAGGACGCAAGACTTACAGTAAATCCAGTGCTCAGTGTCAAAGGTACCAGTAACCACACAAGGACCAAAGCTTCGGGCAGGGTTCAGGGAACCTCCAGTGAACTGAACACCCACCATCTCGGCGATGAACAGAGCCAGACCGATACCGACGGGGGCGATGAAAGTAGCCCGGTGCTTCTCCTTGGCAAGCATAAAGATGGTGAATACCAGCTCAGCCGTCAGAATAGCTTCGATGAATACTCCCTGGACTAGTGATGCCCCGCCTCCCAGGGTAGTCCTGACATTAAACGCCTCTGGGAAAAGGTAAAGCACCACAACCGAGGCAAGCATTGCACCAAGAATCTGAGAGACGAAAAGGCAGACAGCTCGTGTCAGGCTAATAGCCTTGACCATCAACATGGCAATAGTAACAGCCGGGTTGAATAGACCACCGCTAATACGGAAAAAGACCCAAACGTTGACCATGAGAGAAAAGCCAAAGATGATGGAGATGTACAAAAGAGTAGAGACGGAGAAACCAGTCGACTCTCCCGTAGTGGTCTTGGCGCTGGTGTTGGACTGAATATTGGCAACCTCTGTGCCAGCAAAGGCAAAGAAGAGGAACATGGTAGTACCGATAAACTCTCCCAGACTGGCGACAAAGTGGTTCTTGAACTCGGAGTTCATCCACTGGGTCAGGGGGAGACGCATCACCTGGGCCTTCTCATGAGCGGTTAGGTTGTTCCAATCGAGGCGACCCGAGGCAAGGTTGACACCATGGCTTGAAGAAGGACGACGTTGGTGGTTGTGACGACCTGAATGGTAGCCCATCTCTTCGTCCGTGAGCCTTCGTCCTCGAGTGATTTCGAAAGGATCCTTGGCGTAGCGGAGATCATCATTGTAGAGATCTTCGTCAGAGTCGTGGGGCGCAGTTCGACGACGGTTCATGAACGCCGGGGGAGGGCAGTTGCTTCTTCGAGAGGTATAACGCTCCGGACGACCCTCATTGCGCCAGTATCGCTCGTAGTCGCCAAGAGTAGGATGATCACGAGGTTCTTGGTCAAAGTCCCAGTCCTCACGGAAGCGACGTCGTTGAGACTTCATGGAACCCCCCGAGTGCTGAAGAGGATCTACATCATGAGAGAATCGAGTTGCAACTTTGGGAGTAGCGTAAGCACCGGTACGAGAACCGGGTCTTGATCGAATGGCTTCATGACTAGGAGCGGGCTGAAGGGGTACAATGGTATCGGCTTCCGAGTTTCGTGATGGCTGCTGGTCTGTAGGGGAAGTAGGGGGCGCAAAGGGTACGCTCTCGTTGTTTGGGGAGCTGATTGCTTCCCCTGGAGGGCTGTAGGCCGACACGTTGGCTGCAGGTGTACTGCGAGCTGAGCGGCTGACGCTGGGGGTGTGTAGGGAGGACATGTCGAAATCAGGGGTAGGAGATCTCAAAGATGTTTCAATAGAAGGCAAAGAATCAAGAGACATTAACCGAAAAATGAAAACTCGAGAGGAGCCCTCGATTCTTGTGCTACTGCTGCTGTTCTGCTAGCTGTTGGTTCATGATTGCCACCGTCGAGATGCCCTCGATATTTATGCCTTTGATCTCTTGACGAAGAGGCTGTACTCAGGGTTCCCCCGAGATCTCCATCATCCCGACTCGGCCCTGATTCTATCAATCAACCCTTGCAAATGACATCGTTGGAGGTCCCAGTGTGGGGATGGAGGCATTCGAAGGAGCCTCGGCGCCAGATTACATCGGCCGTATAGAATAGCTGCGAGCGAGCCCTAACATGCATGCGTGGAAGAGGGAAAAAAAAGGTGGGCTCAAGCTTGGATCTTGCAAAAAAGTCTGAAAGGGTCTTGTTCATGGGAGGACCCTGAAGGTCTGTAAGCCGACGTGGCGAGCGGGGAGGTCCGGTAGATAAGTCGTGGTGAGAATGACGTAGCCAGTAGCGGCGAAAGGATCTCAACGATGTCGGTAGCTTGCAAACAAGACCCAGATCGTTGCCAATGGGACGAGAGACAGACGAGGCGAGCTAGCTAACGGGGTGGAGGAGGAGCTGGGATCAAGGCTGTAAGTGAGGCTGGCTGAGAGAGATCCACAGGCGGGTTGCTTCAAGTTGAACGACATACGTAGGTCGTGCAGCAAAAGGAACTTGACTAAACCAACTTGGAAGAGGAGAAAAACTTCTTTTCTTCGTGGAAGATCACAGAGAAGAAGTTGTCGTTTCATATCACTGAGCGCTAATGCAGCTTTGACGCGCAACCACGCGATCACTTGCATGCCTCACTCAAGACACTTGGCTTGGTGCGGTCTCGCAGGTTTTAAGGTTGAGACATGCTTTACCCAGGACCAAGGTAAGGAGATGCTTGCTGTCTGACATGGTCAGGGCGTCCTTTGCGGGGGGTGGGAGAGGCTGGATGTGAAGGACCGGCCTCGTTGATTTCACTTTTAGAAGAGACTTTGAATCGAATGTAACGGCATCGAAGATCATCAAAAGGCGTGATGATATTCTGGGGCCAAGTTAGTGGAAACCTTTTGTCGTGATGGGATCCATGAGATGGATGGATCTCGGGTGGCGGCGAAAAGCAAAGTCCGAAGCCTCCGAGAATGCATTCGGCTCCGGAAGAGGCATAATGTGGCTCTTGACCCACAACAGCAGGACATATAACCTCAAAAGTTGGCAATGCGTCTCGCGTAAGTAGCGGTCGGTGACAGGGACCAAATTTGATCAAATCCTGCAAGAAAGCTGAATCTAGTATTTTTTTCAAAGGGATCAAGGCTAGGTAGTTGGGATGCGGGGATGTCTTCATTGACGAGGCAGAAAAGAGGTTGGTTTGGTGGGGTATCATGGACCCTTACTCTGGGGTCAGGAGAAAGATGCACAGCTCGTTTGAGTGAAGCTTCAATCAGGTCATGGGGGGTAAATTCTCTCATTGAGGGGAAGTGGAACAGGATCACGCAAGAGAAGCAAGGGACGGTGATGCCCAAGTGATGACATGCAGTTATGATGATCAAGATGGTGTTGAGGCTGGACTAACACAGAGAGATGAAGGCAGATGATGGAGAGTGATGACAGCACGTGACCACGCGTCAACGCTTCAACGACAAACCACCCACTCACGTCATTTTTCACCCCTAACCGCGCGTGTAAATCGAATTACCCATGCAAGTCGCCCATTGACATTACATTGACAGCCGCCTTGCAGTGACAATCCAGGATAAGACCAACCAGTCTGCAGTGCAGGTAACCCTCTATCACAAAACCATTGCACGTGTTTGCCGTTCATCGGGCAGGCGCCTGTTCCTGCTGCTGCTGCTGCTGTTATGGACATTACGCGGGGTTCAAGGCGTGCCCGCCATGTAGCTGCTGCCCATACAACTCCCAACGCCGCCGCCGCATCAAGTCCCCAAGGTATCATACCGAACACATCTTCACCAGCTGGAACTCCCAGTGGTCCTGCTAGACTTCCTCTAACTCAGGGTGCATCACCCGCTGCGGCGCTGGTAACCCCTGATGCCCCTGCTGCGCTCCATCGGACGCCCGATCAACCTCCCGATCGACAGCGTCGTCGAGCACCTCCTCCGAACCCATTTCGTCTCTATAGAAGTGAGTAGGTCTACCTCTTTTTTTATTTCGTCCGATCTCTTTTTGGAAGTATTTTTTTACCCTCCCCACTTCTTTTTCTTGCATTGCTCTGCCAGTTGCAGAGCGTCGTTCATGCAGCTTTTCGCCAGTGCCAAAACACCCCTTGTTAGTCCAAATAGAAAAAAAGTGAGCATATCTACCAGTTGAAATGCGCCTGATAATGATCAATTGTCACTGGCATCAAGAATATGACCTCATTTGGACTTTTTGAAATCATCCCTTTTCGGACAATTGCAAAAAATTCACCAGAGAGGTTCTCATCCTTCTCCCACCTCTTTGCTCTTCTCCTCGACTACTTAACACACTCAACACTTCTCACCACCCAATTCATCTTCTTGCAACTTCACACACATCTTTCAATCTTTCATCCAGCAATATCATCTCTTTTCGATTGCTCGTTCTCTCTACCTCAATCACTTTGAAGAATTCGCAATCAATCCGCAAACATGCCCGCTCTTCGCAACCGTTCCACCAACGTTCGGCACACTCCCCTCAAGCACCTCAAGCGAGTTCCCCTGGGAGAACTTCCCGTCAAGACCAACAGTCGTCTCAATTGCCAAGGCCGCTGCACAAACATCCCTCTTCACTCCACAGGCCAAGAGAACCTTTCGGCCATCGCTCAGGAAGCACAGTACCTCACCAACTGGGAGTCGCTGGAGGGTGAGGCTGCCGAGGCCGCCGCTGTCGAGGAAGTTGTTCGGAACTTGAATCTCGACTCGGAGATCGAGCGCAGTCCATTCATTCCGGATACCGACTTGACAGACTTCGACTCGAGAGGCGTTCCAGGTTTCGTCGATTTGGAGGACTGGAGCCAAGACCCTATCCTCTCTCTCATCGACGCCGCCATTGATGAAGAAATCCAGCAGGCAGTTGATGAAGTTGCAATGGAGGTTGTTAACGAAATGATAGCCGCTCAGCCCGCGGATCACCCACGATTGAGTATGCCTCTTCTTGACTCCGACGACTCGGGCTCCGAGCCCGACCTCAGCGTTCTGGGCATGGCCCGTCCCGGCACCACTGCCACCCCTCAGATCCCGAGCCCTTACAACAACCGAGGCGTCGAGCAAGTCGAGGAGGAGGACGAAGAGACTGATGACGACGAAGCCATGTCTTCCGAGCAGTACGAAGCCGAAACCACAAGCATCGAGGAGGAGGAGCCAGCCGAGGATGAAGACGTTGAGGAGGTTGCCCATCTCATCGACCCTGCCACCGCTGGTCTCAAAGAAATCTCCAACCTTGCCCGTTTCACCGTCAGCAGCCACAAGCCCGGCAACGGTGTTGAAGAACTCAAGAGCGACGATCTCAAGATGTACTGGCAGTAAGTCCACACCCCGCATCACCCTCTCATATGCACCAGTAATTGACACATCCAGGTCTGATGGCCCCCAGCCACACAAGCTCACAATGTACTTCACCCGCCGCGTCGACATCCGCGACATTCGCTTCTACGTGGACTACAATGAAGACGAGTCCTACACACCCACCAAGGTCGTCTTCAAGGCCGGCACCGGCGAGAACAACCTCATCGAGTTCGCAACCATGGCCCTCGACAACCCCGTCGGCTGGCAGCAAGTCCCCGTCGCTGGCGCTGGCGGCGACCCTGACGGAAACACCCTCGTCGCTTGGGTCCTGCAGATGCAGATCCTCGAGAACCACCAGAACGGAAAGGACACGCACCTCCGCGGCATCAAGATCTACTCCTTCGACAACGAATCCGCCCTCGCCCCCGGTCGCGATGGAAACCCCGTCAGCGACGCCGTCGGCCTTGTTGACGTCGCTATCCGCCGTGCTGAGGGAGAAGTTGGACGAGTCAGAGTCAGCAGCGTGCAGAGAGACCCAGCTCAGTATGAGCCCGGCGCTGGTGGACTGTCTATCCCCGACTTCATGCGTGATCCCGAGATTCGCTAAGGATGGAAGGCTTTGCTTATGGATGGGATATCCGGCAGTGGAGTATGGAGCAGGGGATGGATGTATTTGAATGATCTCCCCATGAAGGGGTTTCAAAAAAACAGGCGCTGAGTAGATGATGAGAAAGTAGGGCATGATGAGATTATGATACCAAAAAACATTACAAACTTCAAAAAAAAAATTTGACTCCCTTAACGACACGTAGAAAGAAGGACATTGTTCATGATAAGATTTAAATTGTGACTAAAAAGTTGTTTGTTCGTGAAAAAACGGCTCCTTACAAAAACAATGTCGTTGACGCGTCTCCTTGTCTCTCGTCAGCAGAGTACAGTAACTCTGAGAGGACCTCTAATTACACGCCTAGCTCTCCGCTAACATCCCTCGCTGTGGCTACTCATACATGCATGCTATGATAGTCCCCATCTGAATCCGGTCCAAAAATCTATGCACCTCTTGATCCTCAAAGTACCTGGGCCACTCACATCCCCTTCGTGCCCTCTACACCCATTATCCGTCATTCATTAGACAGCGACACGGGCAGGAAGATCCTCCATATCATCCATCACACTGTCCGAATCGTTGGGATCGACCTCTTCGGTGGCATTGATAGAGCGGAACCTGGAGAGGATCCTTCTCTTGCGCAGTCGTGGCTCCGCAGTCTTTGGTGCCTCGGCCTCTGCAGAAACCTCAGTAGGGTCCTCGTAGGCAGCTGTGTGGCGCCGGGTGTTTCGCTTGGCGGGAGTAGGCTTGGCCGGGGTGGACTTGGCTGTCGACTTGCGAGTAGCCTTGGGAGCCTTTGGTGCCTTTGCCCTGCCCATTCCTGTTCTCTTCGCGGTGCGAGTTGCCTTGGGAGGAGCAGGCTCGACATAATCGACGGTCTCAGCGGGCTCCTCGGGTTGGACAGTCTCCTCGGGCTGAGGTGTCTCTTCAGGCTGGGCAGCTTCAACAACCTCCACGGGTTGAGCAGCCTCAATCGCCTCCATGGGCTCCATGGCAAGAGCTGGATCAACCATGTCAATGTCGGCAGATTCGATAGGCGCGATAGGAGCAACAGGAGCGGCCGCCTCCATCATAGCCATGGGAACGGAAGATTCGACATGGCCCATTGGCTCGATCGGCAGGTCGGGCTGGATATGCTCATCAGGAAGGGGGTATTCGCTCAACTGGGGCTCAACGTCTTCTGCCTCGGGAATGAAAGCGTCACTGACTGGATTGGCAGTGTGGTGGTTCGAGTGTTGTGAGCCGGGGACGGTGGCCTTGGGAATAGTGTTCAAAAACGTCATCTCATCCGAGTCGTCGAAATGGTCATCATCGACGTTAGGAAGCTGGCCGGTCTGGCTGTAGACATCTGTGAGAAACTGAGCGCAGTCTCGCACGCTCTTCTCCTGCCAATTGGGGACGGTCTGCTTGAGACGTCGCCACAGAAGCATTTGGGTAGGACGATGCCAGCTGTTGCGGAATCGCTTGTCAACCAATCGTTGCCAGGGAATCTTTGCTTCCTCCATGGCGGGTGAACCTTGGATCGCCATGATCATGCGGTAGCGCTCCTCCTCGGGCATCGAGCTGATCTGTCGACGGGCCTTCTCCAGACGGAACGTGATGGGAGCATCTGGCTGAGTAGATACCAGTTTGTCCTTACCATGGGTCTTGATGTTCATGGCCTTCCACTTGGTGATGCATTGAAGTCGGCTTCGTGTTCTCATCATACGCTCACTGATGTTTTGCCAATCAATGAGCTCCTCGTAAGGCTTCTTAAGCAGCTCACGGGATGGCTGAATACGTCGCAACTCGTCAATGGCGCCCATAGCTTCCATCACATACTGTGTGAGGTTACCCTCCTCCGTCTCGTCCCAGGCATCCTTTCGCTGGGCGTCTCCACAAACAATGTAGTTGCGGTAACGATCTCGAAGATCTTCGGGGTGACGGTTGATGATACCAGCAATCTTGGACCACTTTGTGCCATGGATCTCGATCAAGTCGCGAAGTTCGGTGTCCTGCTCAACAGTCCAGGTTCCACGAGCAACAAAGTTGTGGAATTTCTTGCGGGTAATGTTGATAATCTTCTGTCGGTGTCGGTCTGGGCAAGTCTCAAAGATGCGTGCCCAGAGAGCAGCATGCTCATCGCCGGCAGTTGTACCTCCAGGGGCGTGGATCATCTCGTTAAGCTGGTACTGGAGCATGTCGTGTTCTACCCGGTAGCTCTCAACTGCTTGGGCGATACGGCCGA